>CAMKVN010002364.1:0-13892 GCA_946474995.1 Funneliformis geosporum
CATTAAATTTTTGTACTTGTGATTTATTTTTACCACTTGTAGATACATTGTATTTCTCAAAATTTGATGCTGCATTCTATTCTCTATTATCAAATTCTCCAGCTCTATATAAAATAAATATATAATTAATATAATAATACTAACCAATTTATAAATATAGATTTAACTTACTTTTTAATTGCTGCAAATAATGATAATGAAGTTCCATCTAAATTGATATTATGATGAGCACTTTCATTAACATTTGTATTATTTCTGCTTGTATTTTAAATTTCAAAATCCATTTTAGTAAAAGCTGAAGAAATTGCTGATAAAACCCAAGATGTATTTTTATCTATAAGCCAATCTACAAATTTACAATTTATAAATAAAGATTTCAATTAGAATTTTTAAAAAATAATCATTATGACAAATTAATATATATTTTTATATAATAAATAACAAACCTCTTGTAACTTTAGATTTATAATTTTTAATAATATCAAATACATTATTTACTTCATCCTAAGTTTTAAGAGTTGGTATAGATTTCATAATATTTTTTATTTCTTTAAATATATTTTTTAATTTGTTTATATTTTTGAAATAAATAGAAATTATTCCCATAATTATTTTTAAAATTTTTAACTAGTTGCAACTTAATTTGCAACTCTTTAAGTTGTAACTATTTATGAATTTTTATATTAAAATAACTTACAAGGAGTTGCAAACAAATTGCAACTTCTTAATTATGATGCTTATCTTTAGAAATTATATTATACAAAAAAATGCAAAATATAAAACCTTACAATTTAATTAACTATTATAAACCTATGATAATGTACAATACATATTTTATAAATATGTATAAGGTGTTCTTCAATAGACATACTTGGATATTTTTTATGTAAAAACTTATAAAGACCTAAAAAAATTTATTAGTATAATTTATTTATAATTATTAAAATAAATAAAATTTAATATATTTACCAATAGCTTGATCTTTATGAGCATCAGCTATAATACAACCTATACCATTAGAATTTGAATTTAAATAACTAAATTTAATTTCTTTTCTATTATCCTTTTCAATAGTAGAAAATACTTCATAAAATATATGCTTATATGCATCAGAAGTTTCTACATTAGTAAAAACTCTTGCAAATGTTAAAGCTAAAAAAATTATTAAATTAATTAAATATAATATATTATAACTTTCAAATATTTAATATGACTTACTTTTATTAATACTTTCAATATAGGAAGTTATTTTCTATTCCTTAATAGTATTTTTATTAATTGTTATATTAACACATTTAAAAGCAGCATTAATTTTAATATATTTTAAATTTTAAAATTTCATAGATTACTGCTTAACCATATAAACAATAAAAAATTTTTCATTATCAAAAATATCTAAAAAAAAATAATTTAATTAATTAGAAATTTCATACAATTTTACGAATAATGTAGTAAAGTTTCATTAATCATTTTTAATTCATGATGTAACACAGTAAAATCTTATTATAAAAAATAATATTTCAGTATTCAATGATCCAAATTTAATGAATAATAGCTTATTTTAAAGCTCTCATTATGCGATCCTAATGAATGTATTTTTATAAAATTTGATTGTTTTTCGTCAAGATATTAGATTCCATTTATATTAATCAAATTTTACTATAAAATATGTAATACTTACAAATATTTCTAATATAAGAAGTATCACATTACTGTTGATGTAATAATTCATGAACAATTTCTAAATAAATTATTTAATAAATTTTAGTATAAATTAAATGCATTAAAAAAACATTATTTAATATACCTATTAAATTGCTTTCATATAAATATTGCAATCTCCTTTGTTTTTTTATATAGTAATTTAATTTTGTTGAATTGCTTAATGAGATATGAAAATTATTAATAGAAGAAGTATTATTCAAATACATTTTTAAATTTATTCTAATTAAAAAGTTTAATTAATAAATTATAAAAATTCAATTTAAAAATATTTAATAAGATATAATTAATCTATTAATAATTTTCTTGCTATATGATCAAGTGTATTTTCATGTTTAATAACTTCATTAAGTTGCTTCAAAATATTAGATGGTGTAGTTACAGAAGGAAGAGATAAGTGAATATGAATTCCTTTTAAAACTATAGTAATAAATAGACAACTTTCTAAATTATCTGGTATAAATAAATTCAATTGAACATTATACTTTTAGTAATAATAAGTGCTTCAATAACTATATTTCCAATTAAATGAGGAAATCCTATTAAAAATATATAAAAAATTAAAATTTGTAATTTAAAAAGATGCTTACTAAAAGTTATTTATTTTGATGAATAATGCAAAATTGTATTACATTTTTGCATTTGTAAACAATTTAAATTATTTTTCTACAAAATATTAATCATAATTAATAAATAAAAATGAATTATACCTGTTCAAAATCTTTAGCAGAGCAAATAATAAAGTTTTTGAATAATTCTTCCAAATATTTTATATTAATTCTACTATCATTAATTGGAATATATCTATGTCCTCTTTGTGGATTTTCCAATCCCAATTAACATATCCAATAAAAAATGCATTTCCAATAGCCTATTAATTTTTTAAACAAATTATTATTAAAATTAATTTTAAATACTTTATTAAAGATAATATTTATAAATACCAAATTTTTATGCTTTCTTAAAATTGGATTTCCATTACAATGAGTATTTGTATCAGGATTAATAAAAATACAAGAAGATTTATTTATATGCAGTAACAAATTGACTAAAAAAAAATTTATTTATTAAAATTATAAATTTAAAGAATTTAAAAAATATTAAGATAATACATTTTTTATCATATGTAAATTACTTACTATAAAGCAAATTCATGAGAATTATAATCTTGATTAAATAATTCTTTATAATATTTATTATCAAAATCAACAGCAGTATGCATACCCTCAATTATTTTATTTGAAGCAAATTTACACATTTTTATACCTTGGCAAGTTCTAAATTCTCTTTTACAAGAGACACCTAAAAAAGTATGATTTTTTAAACTTGACATTTTTCCAGGATCTCCCAATGAATATTGCACATTCCTTAATTTGAAAATATTCTTTATTTTACTAATATCCCAACTATCAACATTATAAAAAGTTGCTTCTAGGATATTCCTTAAATTCAAAACAATACTCAATATCCCAAACATCAAGATTCTTTCCAAATACAGCAGAAATGTTATTCTAAATATTTCAATTATGCATAACAAATGAAATTAAATAAGTTTAAAAATATAAAACTAATCACCTCAATTTTCTATATCTGACAATGCTTTATCTTCATCTTCACTTAAATTTTCATCTTCTAAATTTAGATTATTACTAAAACCCTCCTATAAATATTTATTTATTAAAAAAATGATAAATTAAATTCATAAATATAGCACTATTTGTTATATTATATTATATATACACAACGCGATTTCGCGTTTTATTTAAAAAAAAAAAAATTTATTTTATTTTAATATTTTTATTTTTATTTTAATTGACAAAATTGATTTATACATACAGTCGAATCAAAAAATTCTTCAAAATCAGAATTAGAATTAGACGTATATTCAGACATTTGCGATATTAGTAAAAAAGTTTTATTTGCGATATGATTCAAATTTAAAAGATTTTTTTTTTTTTTTTTTTTTTTTTTTTTTTTTAGAATTTATCGATTGGTTGTCGATCACTTGATTAGATTTTCAATTTTTTATTAAAGTTATTTTTTATAGTAGAATTCCAGTACAGTACGCTTTGACGATCATCATTCTGATTGGTACTATTATTATCGATCATAATTTGGAGGATCGTAACGATCTACCGTACTGATCAGCCGAACCGTACCGGTTTTCCCTATACTCATAATTTTTCGAGGGTTAAATTTAACCGGTTTCTACACACAAATATCAAAATTTGTATTATAACCGATAAATTCTCTCATATTCTCGAATAATTAATAATCTGTTTAAATGTTCATATCGAAAATAAATTTCACTCGTAATTTCCCATTTAAAATAAAAATTTCGAATATTTCCTCGGTATCTTTAACCTTTAATATTTGGAAATGAGGGTTAGGCCCGAAACATAATCCTAAACTCCGTAAATGAGGCGAAATTCAAATATGAATTCTTCACGATTCTATTACGGTAATAAATATAAAAATTATAAATAGGAAAAGTTGCAAAGCAACGACTTCTTCGTAATCTATATTGAAATTACTCAAATATTATTTTGCAGTATGAACGATTACCACTTCTTCCAAAATAAAGTTTTCCTGAAAAAATTTTTTTATATATTACATAGAAAATAAAAAAAAAACTATTCCATATACACTTTTATTTCTAAATTCTACTGGTTGATTTTAAAACAATAACGCCACTCAATCCTTTATTAGGAGCCAATTATTTCTCATACATTCTTTTGCGACGCAGCATTTATGCACAATTTTAACTTAGAATTATATTATTATGGGAATTAATTTTCATTACATTGCAGATTATTATGTATTTTAAAGACGTAATTGTAAATATGACCATGAAGACATTTAGCAAGTATAAATAACTTAATTTATTTAGAACCATTAAAATAAATGAAATTTTAAAATTTCTTTTCTAAAGTATAGAAAAATAGTTGATATATATAAAAGTGAAGTTTCTTGCACGGGTTCGTTATTGCAAGACCGTTCGTTTATCGTTCAATATTTTTTGTATTAACAAAAGCAAAATAAAACATTAACGAGTATGAGCGTAACTAAAATATTTCGAAGCAATTATCATATTTCTTATCTCATATAAAAAGTTAATTTATAGATAACGCAGTCAAATAAAAAGTTTATTAAGAAAATTTGTTAAAATGATTTCATATTGTTTTTAATAATGGCTACTCTATATTATACAGTAAAATTCGATCTACAAAAATTTCAAGAAATTTAAAAGATTTCCATAGAGTTTTTTAATTAATTCCATTAATTTATGAAGGATTAACTTGTGATGCATGTGCCTCAAATTTCTGCCTTAGTTGTATCTTTAACTGGATAACTTCTTTTTGCTTACTTAGAAGAATTTGAATATCGTCAAGTTCTGAACTTATTTGCTCCGAATAATATTTCAGTTCTTCAGAATCAGAATTACCATTAATTTCATTAATTTCAATACTTTTCTTTTGTTCCTCCAAAAGTTTCTCTAACATGGGCTTTCTTTTTTTACTAAGTTCTGTTCTAACTGTATCAATTAACTCTTTCAATTCAAGTTCTTTAGTTTCTATTTGGGGATACAAATCTTTTATTTCTCCTAATCGTCCTTTTAATTCATTAACTTGTTGCCGCTTTTCTTCTTGGAGCTTATTAATTAGAACTTCTTTATCTTCTAATTTAGTAGTAAGATTAGCAAGGTTGTCTTGAAAATTTTTCTCTTTTTTACAATAACTTTCTAAATCGTTTTCCATTTGATCCTTTTCTTCTTGGATTGTTTCCGCATTCCTTCTAGCTTCAACAAGTTTATCTTTTATTTTCTTCTGCTCCTCAAGTTGGTTTGATAGTTCCTTTGATTTCGAACGTATATCAGTTTTTAAATTTTCCATTTGTTTTCTCAAATTAGCAGTACTAACTTTGCTTCCGTATAATTTATTATTAAAATCTTCTTTAAGTTGATTTAACTCATCTTTTTTGTTTTTAAGATTGCTAATTGATTTAGAAACTTCATTTAGCTTGCCTTCTAATTCCTCAATCTCATCTTTTTTATCTTCCAGTTTTTGGTTGGTCCGTTTTATTTCGCTTTCTAAGCTCATTTTTTCTTTGTCTTTGACAGTTAAATCGTCTATTAGAGCATTTATTTCATCCTGCAACCTTGCTTTATCAGTATATTGATCGGCCGTAAAGGTTGCCAATTTACTTTCCATTTCGTAGATTTTTTTCTCATTGCTTTGATAAATGGCATTTATTCGTACCAAGTCGGTCTTTAAACTTTCGACTTGTTGTCTCAAAATTTTTACTTCCTGTTCGAGCCGAGATTTTTCCAACTTTATCTCTTCTTGCCTAGCACGCAGATCCTTTTCTTCCTTTTCCAATTCTACCTGTTGAAATTTCAAATACTCTTTTTCATTTGATGCTAGCTCTTCCATTTGTCTTTGATGAGAATTGATTTGATTTTGGAGATTTTCTTTATCATTCTCCAAATTCCAATTCTTTCTCCACGCTTTTAAATTATATTTACCCTGAATGACATCCTTAACATCAAAAACAAAGTTCTCAAGTTGCATATTTAAACTTTTAACTTTAACATTCGGTTTATCTGCTAAACATCGTAAAATTTTAACACTTGTTGGTAAATGTTCCAATCCAGAGTCAACGTCAGTATTATTAATACTTAAATTTTCCAAATTATTTAAGTCTTTTAAAGGTTCTAAACTACCATGAAATCGATTATAAACATCTCCCTCCTTATCATTATCAACATTTCCAATATGTAATTCTTTCAAGTTAACCAATTCGCTAAACATAGTTAAATCTTGTTCAGGAAAGTTATTATCAAGCAAGTTTAAATATTTCAATCCTTCGTTATTCACAAATATTTTACTAATTCGATTGTGACTAGCATTAATGTAAGCAAGTTTTGTGCAACCACTTACATCCAAGTAGGTTAAATTACTATTGGAACAATTTAATTCTTCCAAGTTGATGTATTTATTTAATATTAGGGGATCAGGGTGGTCCTTATTGCTAAAGTCTAATTTGGTCAGTTTCTGGTCAATATCCATGTTTGTAAGATTTGAATAGTTTTTGTGAAGAATTATTCCAAAGAAAAAAAAAGAAATTTCATATAAAATATTACGAATTACGTTCACTTTTGCGGCGCAGTAAATAATAAATTAAAAGAGTTATTAAGACCAAGAATTAACTTTATTTTAAAATGAAAAGTTAAAATATATTTGATCGGAATAATATTCGCAAAATGATTTAAAATGTGTACGAATTATTGAGGAAAAAAAAAAGGAACGACCCACTCTCGCTTTATATAATAAAATTTTCTTTACTATGTAATATAAATTTATCAAGTAAATCATTTTTTTTGCGATGATTAAAAAAAAAAAAAAAAATCCTTTAATTAGCCTACCCTTTCATTTTGAGATTAAAAAAGAATTTCATTGAGGGATATTCCACTTCTGATTTTTTTTTTTTTTTTGCACGTTTTGACTAATTCTTTGATGATTAACTTTATTTGATGTGCTGCATATTTTTGGGGAATTCTGATTATTAATAAACGTTCACTTTTAATTTTATTGTGGAGTTGATATTCCGATTTCATTGTTCTTAACTACATTCAATGCTTACAAGTTTTCCTTGAATTGATTATGATTATTCACATGTTCTATTTTCAGATCAAAATTATGTAAGGTTGAAAGAAAAATATAATGAAGGCTCACAAATTTCCTTAATAAGATAATACATATGACGGATTTAGAAAATAATCCTGTCATTGGTTTTTTTTTTCTTGACGATCGTCTAAACTTGAATTCATTAATTCATTTCAAACACCACTTTGGTGACATAATTATGCAATGCAAAAAAAAATATGAACAAATTTTTTAAAAGTGAAATCCTGATTAATATATTCCAAGAGAAAAGATAAGGTTTTGTAATTCCGTTTATAATTTTCACAAAAAAAAAAAAAAAAAAATTTCTGAGATTTACCATATTTTGACCCATTGTGAAAAAACTTATGAATTTATGAGATGACCATGTATGGAAATACTTTGAATGAGAGTGACGCTCCTAAACATGCAGTTGGTCCTCATCAGTTAATAATTTCAAAATGCGGCGTATGGTAATTGATCGTAATCAATCTCTTGAGAGTTTTGGTAGGTTAAAAAAAAAAATTTTTTTTCGTTTTTCGTTTTTCCCCCCCAAAAAAGTACATTCATTGAAAAAGAAAAATTCACGATACGGTAGATTTCTACTTGATTTCGCCATAACATCCCAAAAGTGGTGAGCCACTTTGGGTTTGTGAGCCATCATCTTTTTTCAAAAAAAAATCTGGTAATGACCGACATAATTTGTTTTTTTTTTACAATTGTCCAATGATGCATTCATTGCCTCCGATGTACCACAAAAAAACAAAAGATATTAATAAGGGTTACGTAAAATAATGAATGGAAATAATGGAATAATGGAAACGAAAATGTTTCGGCGTTAGATGTAAAATGATGTAAATGATAACATAATTTCCATTCGCGACATTTTGAATGAAATTAATGCATATTCGGCATATTCGATAATAAAAATAATTGTTCCTTTTCTCTATGAAAAATTTGTCCCCCAAAAAAATGTAATTTCTAGATATAATCCGAACACACCCGGTGGGCATTTTCCGGATTGTTAAAGTAGATGTGCAATACGTATATAAACCGTTCGTCGACTATCTGCTAAATTTTACAAATTCTTTTCCAAACTTTAATTTATTAACCACCGAATATTTCTTTGTAAAATTTATTTTGGTAACGTTAGATGCTTTATTGTCTTCCTCGCTTGACGATAACTTGTTCTTGAAACTTACAACTTCTTTCTTCATAGCATTACGAGGATTAATAAATAAAGGTAGATCTTGACGTTATCGTTGTTTAGATGTATGTAGTGAGAAATCAATTAATTTTATTCCATGCACACTGCAATGCTAACATTGTTTATTTCAAATCTTATTTTTATGCTAGCTATTATAGGTTGCATGCATAAAAAGTTCATCTATTTAACCTCAACCAATAAAGTTAAGGAAATCCATACAATAATGAGCACACAATGGTTAGAGCAAGAGTATCCCCGGGGTCAAAGAGAACGTATTGTCAAATTGGAAATTGATGATAAGAGCTTGAATGGTGCCTTAATATTGGAAGGTTTTAATATGTTGGAAGAATTATATTGTTCCAATAATGATTTAACTAGTTTGGACGTGAGTAATTGCTCAATGCTTACTTACCTCGATGTAAATCACAATCGACTATGTGATATAAACCTTCCTAAAAATGAAGCAGGGTTAAAATATTTAAACTTGCTCAACAATAACTTACCTGAACAGGATTTAAAACGCTTTAGCAATTTTATTAATTTAAAAGAATTGCATATAGGGAACATTGGAGATGATGATGAGGTTTACAATCATTTTAATGGTAGTTTGGAACCTTTGAAAGGTTTAACGGAATTGGAAATGTTAAGCATCAATAATACTGATATTGACTCTGGTTTGGAATATTTACCAATTAGTGTTAAAAGTTTACGATGTTCAGCAGAAAGACCGAATGCCAAAGTTAAAAGTTTAAAAATGCAACTTGAGAACTTTGCTATTGATTTTCAGCATGAGTTTCAGGGTAAATATCATTTGAAAGCGTGGAGAGATTACATGAGGATAGAAAGAGAAAAAGTGATACTTCAAGAACAATTGGATAATTTAATTAATGAGCTAACATCAAATCAAGAAGAACACCTAAACATTCAACTAATAGAATTGGAAGTTAAGCAAAAAGAGTTAAAAGCAAAAAAATTTCAATTAGAGCAAGAAGTTATAACACTGAAACAGCAAGTCGACGCTTCCAAAGCTGAATTAGAGCAAAAAGAAAAGGAATTAAAGAATAAAGAAATCGATTTAAGAAATTTAACTGCAAAGAAATTAACAGAAAAGTTGCGGAAAGAGGAAAATAATATAAAAAGAGACCAAGATCTTAAAAGAGAAGTCAAGGTGGAATTGGAAAAAAAATTGGAAGAAGTCGATAAAGTATTGAGAAATAAAAAAGAATTCATAACAGATTTGAATAACCAAATATTACAAATCGGCTTCGAGATCGACAGTATTAATACTGAGAAAGGAAATTTAAAACGTCTCAATGAAGGGTTGAAAATGTGTGGAGGAAAAAACAGCGTGGATTTAGGAAATCAATTGAAGAATTTGAAAAAGGGATTAAGTTCAAAGGAATTACGGAAGAAAGTAAAGCAAAAAAATGATGAACTTGAAAAGGCTAGAAAAAATGAGAGAAAACTCCAAGAAGAAAAAGAAAATTTGTTAAAAACAATAAACAAACTTCAGAAGGAATTACCAAGCGCTGAGATAAAAGCCCCCGATTGTGAAAGAAAGGATCAACAAATGGATCTAATAGAAATAGTTCCTCAAATTGTAGCTAAAGAGGTGGAACTAAAAGAATCAATTAACAATATTAGGGAAGAACTTAGTAAAAAAAGGAAGCCTAAGTTAGAGGAACTTTTGAATTTATTTAATGGTGGTGCTTCTGATAAACTGGAAAAAATCAAAAAAGACCTGTATATAGAATTATCCGAAGATGTTATTAAAGATCTTCTAAATAAGCAAGAGGAAGTCAATAAATTATGGCGTCCTTGGAAAACCAAGGACTAACTGCTGTTCGAGATCATTATAAAACTAAAGGACAAATTATTCTTAGTTTCAGCTCCTAATATACGTTTATAAAAACATTTATTTTAGTATATATTGTATATCATAGCAAAGCTAATGTTGCAAAATCAGTTTGTAACCACTTAAGAACTTTTTGAATAAAGCAATTTTTTAATAAATTAAATTAATTGTAATCAATTTTTTAATTATGGAAATAAAAGAAAACATAAATTCTTGCTTCAATTAGTTAAAAAAATTACTCAACGATTTGCCAACAGTGTATATTTTGCATTTATGAACTATCGATCCAATTCGGAAATAATTTTAATGTAAAAAAAAATGCCTCATTCAGAAATTCAACAGACAAATAGTCGGTTTAAAGATACTTGCAGCTAGAGACGCTTATCACCGTAAGTTTGGTTAATTTGAATTGACAATCAAACAAAAGAAATTTTGATTTTACGAAATTTTTTTTTGTAATAAAGTAGTAAGAAATAAATTTCGTAAAAATTTAAATAACAAAAACAATTTTTAAATATAGAATGTTTTATTGAAATATGCTATTTTTTTTAAAAAAAAAATTTTTTCTTTATTCGATCGCTCGTTGTTAACGTTTAAGTGAATCGTGTACTTAATCGAACTTGCCTTTAGCCTCTGAAGTCTTGATCTATACATTCCAGAAAAAAAAAGTTTATACAACGACCATTCATCAATCTAGTCAAAATTCGTCGCGATCACATGTACCATTTCCGACAAACTCGCAGTTATCGAAAAAATTTCTTTTAATTTGCTTTCATCAATATCTCCATGGTATTTATTCCCGAATCTTCCAGCATATGATAGCGCCGTGGTAATACAAGATGAAGCACAAATATGAATAAATAAGTACAAGTGGTTTATCATGATTAACAAATTCCTCGCTCGCAAACCGGCAAAAATGCTTACATACAGTACATTTATTCGATACTTAGAGCGTGTAGTTACTGTATGTGTGATATCATAGATAATAATAGTATAACTTGTTTGATCGAATTTTATTGTAAGCGAGCAAAATCCATTGACACAAGTTTTCATGATGCGAACATACAGTACATACCTAATTTCCAATGGTCGAACTTGGACCGTTACAAAACTTATTATAGAATGATATGTTTCACAGTGTAGTCATTTTGCCGAATAATTAAACGACATTTTCAAACATAACTTTATTTCCTCGCCAATAGCATCGTCCAAAGATCGAGCTCCTACAAAAATAATAGTACAATTCTATTTAAATTTGTCTGGCTTATGAATGTACAAAGGCAAAGTGGTCATATTAACTTTCTTGATCTTTTCCGCACATTTGATTTTAAATCAATCTTCCCCAGTAATTCCACCACCATGTGACTTGCACAATTTGTCATCCCTCCCTGTTTTTCATCTTTACTATGTATTCTGGGACTTGGAAATTTTTTTTCACTTAAAAAATTTTGGTTTCACGCCCACTTAAATATCATCGGTCACGTGGTTGAAATTTACGACATTCACAGAGAGTCTGTTGCTATTCAGAATCAACTTTTAAATACATTGTCATCGTCACAACCAGTTAACCTATTGATGGAATATACGGCTATGTAGACCACAACCTATCCCTTTTGTTGTACCTTAAAATGTTTAACCTATACTTCTTTTATTTTAAAGTAAGTTCTTATAATTCCATTGAGGTGGATTCTCAACTAGCTGTAATTAGTCAGTCAATCACAGTAAGTTTGAGCGGTCAGGTATTCAACACAATTTTTATAATCAGAATAATAAGAATCCTCATCAGCATACGGACTCAACCATTTTATACCTAACATTTAGGAAATATTTTTTATTTGATTGGATGAAAGTAAATCAATCGAATTTTGGTTCTTATTTCAAAAATAACAAAAAATTTTAGGTAGGTGATTTATAATGAAAATATTTAAAGAATTCGTGTATGTTTCAATCTACAATAAATTTTGACTTTCGTATTATTTTCTTTTTTTTAGATTTGCTTCCTCTTCTGTTGCA
Organism: Funneliformis geosporum; assembly: GCA_946474995.1. NCBI lineage: Eukaryota > Fungi > Glomeromycota > Glomeromycetes > Glomerales > Glomeraceae > Funneliformis > Funneliformis geosporum. The sequence continues at coordinate 12,461 of CAMKVN010002364.1, forward strand.
CGGCTTCTAACATTAGTTTAGTTTCTCACTTAACTAAATTAAAAGATTGGTTTTGGGTTCAGAAAAGAGTAGCAAAATTGAGAAATTTTATTAAAGATATTCATGTTATAAGCTCTAAAATTAAATTTAAAATGAGTAATTTATGCATTATATTAATTTCTGACTGAACATTTAACCGTTTGTAAAAATTATAAATCTAAAAGCTTTTAAAATATACAAGAAAATTGCATGGATTAAGTTTACAAATACTTAATCAGAAATGTTTAAAAGGAACGATTTATTCTTTTTCTAAATTATAAATTTCATAACTAATAATTTCCATAATTTATAGCAAATTCTTGTAGTGTACCGTGTTTGTGAATTCAGCGATAAAATTCAATGAAAAAAATATATATACAGTTTTGTATAGGTTCGAAAATTTGATATTTATAAGCAATATATAAATTAATAATATAAACCAATTATTTTTTTATTTTACATTTTTTGTGAAAAAAAATATCATTTAAAACCTTTTCTGACGGTCAAAGTAAACCTTTGCAAAGTAGATAAAAATACTATTTATAAGAAATTTAAAGATTGTAAGTGAGTGTGCAAGTTGTGCTGGAAAAAATGAACGTACGGTTCTAAGGTTATTTGACAATGCTTCAGAGAAGCAATCTTATGGTTACACAAATCCCAAATATCTTCGCTAAGATAATATATTTATTTACCAAAATATTGATTTTTATTATGAGTGGTTAAATGCAGAAAGATTGGAAAGTTTATTTATTGGATACTCGATATTATAATGATATTTATACATTTCTAATTAATTTATAACTTGACTGAAGAAGAAAGTTGAATCATAACTAAATACAGTGTGTGTTTCACTTGAAGTTTAGTTTCTATCCTATATAATTAATTTCATATCTTAGCTAAAAGTCTAAGATGCAAAAAAGGAAATTATTTGTTCATTCAAATCATATATTTGATTTTTTATCGGATTACTTGTCCAAACTTTTGGAGAGAAAGTTGCACCTATGAAGTTACTAAAATTATCAGAAATCTAGAGATGTTTTATAATACAATTACTTATCGGCATGTTTGTATTTATTATAATCGATGATTTTAAAAAGTGTATTACAATAAAACGATTTATAATATATTTCTTTGACATAAAAAATAAAACTATTTTGAATATTTGTTAAAAATTGGTCTATATTAAAATCTTTATATTTGTAGATATAAAATTATAACATAAGTTATAAATATCGTAAAAACTTCAACATAATTATAATAATAATAATTGAAACTGGAACCAATTTATAATTAGATGTCAAATCCAAGCTCTTTGGAAACGTAATCTATTTATACATTAAATAAAATTGTGTATTAGTTAAATTATTTATATATAATTATAAAAATAACTGAAAAGGATATTTACCAATAGATT
>CAMKVN010002365.1:0-13891 GCA_946474995.1 Funneliformis geosporum
AACTATATCAAACACTTAGTAAAAATTTAGCGAAACTAAAGGTTTAGACGTTTAGCCAAATCCAAAATGAGTTTAGACAAGCAATTTTAGTTTAAATTCAACTTCAAATTTTTTAGCTGTTAACTTATTACTTTATATTATTCAGCATAATAGAAAATAAATAACTTTTCTCTTATATATCATTTCATTTTTTCTAAAAAAAACATGTTAAAAAATTGCAAAATTAATTTATTATATATTATTTGACCTAAACTTAATTTCAAGCTTAAAATTCATGATTAAAACTTTCCTATTATATCTTCTTCAAAAAGTAGCATTAAATTCATTCTACTAGAATTCATCAATAAACATTATTATTTTTTTTAAATTATTTATTGGATTATTTTTTAGATTAGTTATAAAAAACTATTAGTTTCAGCTATTTTAAATGATTTAGATTTATTAAATAAAGGAAAAATAAAATTTAAATAAAAAAAAATTTAAATTTTAAATGATAAAATATCAAATAGTGTTAAAAAATTATTTTTGACAAATTTTGATGCATAAAAATTTGTCATATCTTTATTGTTTTAACAAATATTAAAGATGGATACCATAATTAAGAAGTTGCAACTCGGTAAATTGCAACTCCTTGTAAATTTATTTTAATATAAAAATTCATAAAATGTTACAACTCAAAGTGTTGCAACTTACAGTAAGTTGCAACTAGTTAAAAATTTTAAAAATAATTATAAGAACCATCTTTAGCAAATATGCTTGTATCCCTCCCTTAATTAAAGTACTACCTATAGTATTATATCCCTAAAAATTTGAGAATTTGTATTGTATCTGGAATATCTTAATCAACATTTACAGTATAACTTCATAATTAATTATTACTTCTATAAATAATTACCATCTATGTAATTAATTTTACTTGTAATTAATTATTTTACCTGTAATTAACTTTGTAATTATATTTTATATTGCATTTTTTAAATTTTGTATTATTTTTTTAGTAAAATAATTACTAAACAAATATAATCACAATTTTTATTTTATTAATTTATTTATAAAATTTTAATAATACTTGATTAAATATAATCTTAATATATAATAAATTAATCAAAAAATAACTCTTAAGCTTATGATATCAAATTGATATTACTCTAATATGAAATATTCTTTATTACTTTAAAATTTTTTGAAAAAAATTTTTAATCTTATAGGAAAAAAAATAATCTTAATCCATTAAAAAGAAAATAATTATACTATATAATAAAAATTTTATTTTTTGATATTTAGTAACAAGAATTTAAGTAAATCAAATTTCAAGTTTCAATCTTATAATAAATTATTATATAAACTAATAAAATTTAGAAAAATTATTTCTAATAGAATCATCTTTATTTTAAATATTTATAACTAATTTTATAATTTCTGAATTATTAATAATTTTTTAATAATATTTAATCATTTAGTCATAATATTTTATAGTAATCTTATTATAAAATATTTCAATCACATTCAGTCACATTCAATCTCAACTTATTAGTGATTTAAGAATTATATAAATAGCTGTAAGAGATCTTTTTAACTTACATCATATAAATTAATAACTGCATTATATTGTGATTTCAAAGTTGATATTAATTAAGAATTTAAATTAGATTACATCCTAAATTTAAAGATTAAAAGAAATTTTAATTGAGATATATAAGATTATACATAAAGTCAAAATAAAAACCCAAAAGTCAAAATATTTTGACTTTGAAAATTAAAATCGAAATAAAAAGTTGAAATGGTCGAAATGACGTCATATCACATGATTTTTCATATAGAAAAAATTCTAAAAAATAAAAATATATAATCTCAATCAATACTGCTCTGATTTGTATAAATCTATTACCATTTGAATTCTTGCAACTAGACGAATCTAATAAGCTAACATTTATTGATTTCATATTAGCTCATCTTAAAATATTTGCGATTAAATTTTAAAATCTAGATCTCTTTATTTAAAGTAGAATTTATTGATTTATAATTTCAGCCAATAATACAATTGTGATTATCTCACGATTGGATGATCTAAAATCAATAAATGTTAGCTTATTAGATCTGTCTAGTTGCGAAGAATTGAATGCTAGTTATTTTATATGAATCAAATTAGTATTGACTGAGATCATACATTTTTTGTTTTTTTGTTTTTTTTCAATACGAAAAATCATATGATATGATGTTATTTCGACTATTTCGTAACTTTAACCTCCAATAGTCGAAATGATTTCAACCAAAAAGATCTCTTTTCTGTTGATTGTATTCAAGAATTTTTGTTGAAAACATTCCTATTTAAGGATGCCTGCAGATTAGTCTGCGAATAACTTTGGTTACCTTATTAATTAAATATATTTTCCCTTTTAATATCTCCTCTTTATGTTAATACATGAAAGTATTGTTATTAGTCTATATAAAAGTATTTTTCAAATTTTTTACTTTTTATCTTTTTGATATCTTTTATTTTTCACTTTTTTTCATTTTTTTGATATGTCTACTAAGGTAAAGTGGACGTTAAAAGGTATCTGAAATTTTCTAATTGACATTTGTTTTAATAGTACAAAAAATGATATTTTGCTTTCCAATTTTTTATTTACTATTTACTTTTTGTTGATTAAAGAGCAGCAGCAGTTACACAGTTCATATTTATTAGAACCTTCTATAGAAATTATGATCCAAGCGTCGATTTAATATACATCATTAACTCAGAGTTTCATTTATTGTGATAATTAAATCTGCAAAGCTTGGAAGATGTGGAAAAATTGTTATTGTCTAATCGTATCACTGAGAATTTTTCTTTTTCTTTATTAGAAGTACTCACTGTATTAGTTTTTCTAACCAGTATATATGTTGTGATTGATGAGTTAATGACATATTAGACTATCTACTATTAGAAACGTTTCTTTAGTTTTAAAGTTTCACTAAAATAGATAAGTTAGTTTGAATTTCCTTTCAAGTCTCATCTCATCAACTGGTAAAAGGATACTGTGTATTCTTTATAGTCACAGAAAATATGAGCCTTTTGATAGAGAGGAGGCCTGTATTAATCTTGTTTGTATTTTTTTCTAGCGTGGTCATTTGGCAGGATATCAAAGAGCATCTGCATAATTCTTTTTAACTGAAATGGCTAATAATATTCAATTTCATTATCATAATTAAGTAGTTTCTTCTTATTTGTATATTTCCTTTTATTTTCTTTTTTCTTTTTCTTTTATTTCTTTATATTATATATATTATTATTTTTTTTTAGCTCTTTGAAAGATTGAGTTATTGATGGTTTATGACTCAATAAATGTTTATCTTGTGACTTTCGCAGAAGCTCACTATGTCAAAGATCATTATAAATGGACTTTTAATGTAATTACAAGGCAATTTTTGTACTTTCTATTATAATTTTTTGTTTTACAATTATATCTAATAGAGTTATGACATGATTTATGTCGTTAAAAAAATTATTCTGACTATTTTGACCATTTCAGATATCTGAAATAATTCATTTCAACTTCATATATATATAATATCACAACAATTAAAACAAAATATTATAATAAACTTGTAATATTATATTTTTTGTTTTCATTTTTTAGCTAAAATTAAATTAATTATTTATTTTACATGAAATACTATATATTACATTTTATAAGTATTTGATATAAAATTAATATATACTTTCTTTTGATTTCTAATATGTTTCTAATAAATAAATTAAATAGCTTTTTTATAATTACTCAAATTTTTTGATTTTATGATTTAATTATACAGAAAGCTATCTGGATGCTTGTTTGTACATCTCTCACTGTAAACTTGAACAAGTCCGGACCTGCCAAAAGTTAGAAATTACCAGGCTTTAATAATTCAAACAAGACTCCATTTTACAATACATTAGAAACCTTAGGGAATGCTAGCGTTGTATCCAGATATTATACATATTATAAATTTCCTAGTATTATACCCGGGTATTTTACAAATTTAAAGTTTGAAATGTTATTACTTATTAATTCTCTTTTCTTGAACAATCCTTCTCAATAAGATTTCAATAAGACTTAACATATTGTGAATTAGCAGTGTCTTTTTTATTGATAAAAGAAGTTGCATTTTCAATTTCTTCCAATGTCAAAGTTAGAACGTCTAAAAATCGATAGTTAGCAGCCCAGTAATTCTACTAATCATGTTATGACAAGGTTAGGTTTTGTTTCCCTTTGCAAAATAATAAAAAAAGCACTTTATTTTCCAAGTCCTCATAATTCTTTTCGCCTAACCTTTTCACCTCTAATATAAAAGCTAGAAATGCAGTTTAAATTTTTTTAGAAGATAGGAAATTGTAGAGCTTACTGTTATAACCATATAACCAATGTATTGGCTCGTGAAATACTAGAAATGAACTCCGATAAACTTTTATTGTAACGTAATTTTATTTTGTAACAGCATAGAAAAAAGTTGGATTTTTTTTGACATTTAAATTAGTACTGCGCAAAGGCTTTATTTATTTTACATAACTTTAGACAAATAAAATATACATGAAATATAACTAATATTAATATATAAGTGAATGATTTCTTTTTTAAATGAAGAGAAAATGTTTCAAAGTGTTCCAGTTGCTCCAGTTTCACCATTGCTATCTGGACTTGTAAAACCGCCATCTCCAAATACTGTTTCATCATCTGAAAATGCCACAGCTATCTTTTGTGCGCTTGCGTAAGGATTTTGTACAATTAAACAATAATATAAATTCATAGCCAACGGTTTCTCCCCAGCATCATGGTTACAATATGTTACTAGAGTGGAAAAACATGATAATGATGCTATTGGGGTAATCAAGGGCATCTTTTTAGAATTTTCAAAATCTACTAAATAAGCGTATACTCCACTTCCATCACCACCTCCTGGTGCATCACCTACAACACTTACTCCATAATCAACTGTAACTGGCGTTAGAGGTGGCACTACCACAAGACTATAACCTAAAAAAAAAAAAAAAAAAAAAAATTTTTTTTTAACGTCAAAATACCAAAAAAAAAAAAAAAAATGTTGAATGACTTGGAAGAAATTGTAAAAACGATGATACATACTAACTTTCATTGTTTGTAACCGACCGCATGTTTTCCAAGTTCCGTTGTTTGGAGGAACACGTGCAATTTTGTAATCTTTGTTAACTTTAAGGTCTAAATTCAGCGGTTCTGAAGAGACTGAGATAATCTGTGATATATAAAATGGTATTTTATTATATTAAGAATTTCATTATAATAATGTCAATTATATTTATATTTATATATACCAAGGATCCCAAAAGTAGCGTAACGGTAAAGATAATGGATTTTATTGGTTTCATTTTTATTATGTGAATTTTTATGTAATTAAAAAATATTTAACCTAATTTAAAAAAAATCTCGTTAATCGTTTCGGTTTCGAGAATAATTTAATTAGCGGAGAAACGACCTTTCTTTTTATATCTTGAAAAAAAAAAAAAAAAATCTCAATTACTTAATGATCTATAAAATCTTTCGATGCAACATGCAATTTTTACAAATGAATTTCTGTAAAAGGTTTTTCATTTGCAAATTTCTATTTTAATCTTTTTAACCGATGATTATTTAATATTTGATCACGTTAAACAAGAATTTCTAAAAAGAAATTCTTAAATTAGTTTTGTTTCCTAAAAAAATATTAATGAAAGCTTTTATTTATCACATCATTATTACCCAAGTTATGACAGTATTTACTTATTTTCAAAAAAAGAAAACACTAAAAAAAAACCCCTTTGAGGATGTTGAAAAATTAAGTTGCTCAAAAATCTTCTTTTATTTGAATTTATATATATATTAAGCTTTTAGTATATTTAATAAATTTATTAAATTTTCAATTTAATTTCGCCACCATAATGAAAGGAAGAGAATTACAAAACTACAACTGGTAAACAAACATCGCTAACCTCTAATTCCAACCCTTTATTCCAAAATGACTTATTCTGTTCGACCCTGGTACTAAAAATATTGTTTAATCTGACGGAAATGGTATCTTTGTTGGGGTTGTTATTAAAAGAACTTATAATTCTAGCAGGGCAACTAAAACTTAATAACATATGTCTAAAATTATTAAATAAAAATAAATAATTGAGTAAATTAAAATCGCACGTTCCTCGTTTCGGACTTAATGAATATACATGTATTTACCTTTGGATTTCCTCGGCAGATTTCATGTTATCAATTGTTTTCTTTAGGAAGATTCGATACAATATTAATTCTTGATTTCCAAGGCAATTCATCATGATATTTTGCGAACCAAATGAACTTTCTTCATCCGATGAAGTACTATCTAGAACGTATATAACTTGATACTCTAAAATCCACCCAGTGAAAGAAATCATACATTGAGGAGTTTGAGAAACGAATAAAATTGAATCCGGATTTTCTTGAAAAATAAATGGATGAATTTGTGTTCTCAAGAAATGCATCAACGAATTGGGAACATTGACCTGGTAAAAGCCATTGCTTTATATAAATATTTACGTGATAAATGCAACAACGTATTGGTAATGGAAGGAAAAAATGTACCTGCGTGGGCTCGACATTTTTTTTGGATACGTCTATGAATGCGATATCCTTGAATTCATTATGAAGATCAAGCTTGAGCTTTGCTGATAATAAATCTATATTACATATGAATATATGAGTATCTGAGAATTGTATGCCGCATATATGAGGGATTTCCTGTATCAGATTGTGAAAAAAAAAAATGATTTATTTGAAGTTTAATAAATATAAGGAGTTTTTTTTTAGTTATTTACTTGACGAAGAGATGCTATGAGCTTGGTAGTTTCTTCATAAGTTAGAAAAGTTACATCAACTAAATGCGCGGTTCTTTATAAAATCCGTAGTTAGTAATAGTTGACGCACAACTTTTTAGATAACCTATTTCGGCCAATTATATATTTAAAATCTTCATTGGATAATATAACTTTTTTCATGGTAAAAGAAAACAAATTAGTATATTGTATATATGCTTACCTAATCCCTAAGGCAACATTCAAAACGTCTAAGTAAATTAATAATGATTAACCCTTCGACATGATTAATTATCATAAATAATAGATATTGTTTGTAAATACCATAAATATAAGTTATCAATCTAGATTTTTGACGAACTTTTTCGGAAAGACAACATGGAGAATTAGACGAGGTTATACAGAATTTTATATGTTCATATATTTTATATGATGACATTTTACATAAATTTTAAAATGGAGATTTTTTATTAAAAGAAGAAAACAAAAAAAAAAAAGAAATGATGCCACATGATTGTCCTTGGGCTAAATTACATATTCGAAACATGATGTAATCGATGCAATCAATGTAACCCTCCCATGAATATTTTTTGTTAGTGTGGCTTGATCTAAGTGAACAAAATAAGCTTGATCAACGTGCTAAGATTAAAGCAACCTGCATGTCAACATGCATTTCCCCAATATTTTTTTTCTATTAATCGAAATTTTTCTTATTTAGGTAAACACAATATTCAATATTATTACAACTAATTTCATTGGGAAAAAAAAATAAAACACTGTTCGCCAATTTTGATGAAATTCTACTGTGTTTATTTATTATGATATTTCTCATTTGATTGTTAATGAATAAATACTTTGATTGGTGCTCTCTTAAACCTGTTCTTGGATTCGGATCTTCAGAAAAGAAAGTGTCTAATACTTTTTCTCTCGTTTGTTTTCTGCACCCTGTTTGGAAAGAAATGATTGTATCGATTTCAATGATAACTAATCATTATTTTAAGAGATACCGAATACCTTAATTTATTGGATATTGTTTGTTTATTGGTTAATATCATTCGTTCTTATGTTTAAAATATGGAAAATTTCACTTAATTAATTTTTTTTTTATTAAAAAAAATTTTCGAAGCATATGATAATTAACGGTTGCGTATATTTATGATTGGTTCGAATATAAATAAATGTCCTTTATATGTTGAATTGATAATTTCTTGTAAGGTAACCAACCGTTCAACATAAATGTGTAATTTATTTACACGACTCATTTCGAAGTCCTACCATAGATGATAATATAGTGTAAAGTGACGCTTATTTAGTTCGGAGGAAACTTTGGCGTAATCATGTAAATAAATCGGTTTAATCGTAATAAGCGACATTGTTTAGTCAAAAAAAAAAAATTCCGCTCTCCTCAACCTTCGAAAACATCTGTATTAGGTACGGTACATACCAGTCACCTTGAATAACTTTTTGCGTCATGATACATTTATGAGATCAGGTGCAACATTGATAATTTTCTATCTCTTTTAGGAAAAAAAATAATGAAATACAGCACAGCATGATGATGATTATAATCTTTTTTTTTTTGGTCACAATAAATAAAAAATTCCCGCTTTTTATTTTTGTTACACCATACGTGTTTTTCTCATTTAAGAAATGTTTGACTAACACGACGTGGATACTGTACATGTCATTTAATTTATTACTTAAAAGCTAAGACACGTCATCTACCTTTTTATTATTTAACACATTACAGCGGCGAGACATATGAAGCTGTAAGGAAATTTTATAAAGGCCTTTGAAAGAATTTATTTTTTTTCTTTTCATCGCGTATAAAATGTATGCGATGGTAAATAAATCGACAAAGTTACTTTTAATCTCCTTTCATGTGGAAGGCAGAATGCATATAATGGATAATGTCTAACTTTCTCTTTTTGGTAACAGACGCAAATGTTAAAATTTTTTTAATTAATAAAATAAAGTTCTCAAATTGATGAACGCGTTCTTTATAAAAAAAAATATCCATCATACATTATACCTACGTATATTTAAAAAACCGAATTGAAAATAGAATCTATTATAAATAAAATTAAACCTTTTTCCCATGAATCCTCAAAGTGCAAAAGGTGAACATTTAGATTTCGAATCGTTTATATCAAAAAGGATAAGAATTGCCATTTACAAAAAAATTATCTAATATCACATGATCAAATCGCTTCACATACCTCTCCAATAACTTGTATCATTTCCATTAATGCCATTAATGCCTGATTATAGCGGTGAAAATTTAATGTTAAAAGTTTGCCAACTTTTTCATCTAATGATAAAGGAACATAACCAATTCCTCCTTCTAGCATCAGCAGACCATTTACCAACGACAAAGTTGGGGCATCTGAACAGTGAAAACTCTGGGTGGATACCACCAGAATCAAAGGCCAGTAATACTCCTAAATCAAGGCGCAGGGTAGAAACCCACGGAAATGACTTGTTTCGATGATCTCTTTTTTTCTTTCTCTTTTTTTTAACGATGTGTGGTATTGCTGTTTTATTAAAATTTTCAATTCATACAATAAAATATAAAGAAACTATTCTAATTCTATTACTAATTTAAGATTAGTTCAAAACCCCTCCTCCCAATGACCAATTAAATGAACGTCGCCCTTAAAAAATCTTTCCAGGAAGTTACCGAATTGGAAATCAAGAAATCTTTTTTAGAGAATCCAAGAAGTTTTTCTTTGTCCACAATTTTCTGACAACAAGGGTCAAAATTTTAGAATAACAAATATTGAAAAGAGAATAGTTCGTATAAATTGTCAAAAGTAGGAGGACCGGCAAATCAGTAGAAATGATCCAGTATTATTAAACCCATATTGAAAATAGCGGCATATTTGCATGTATTACAAATTAAATTACCCGATCAGAATCTGACATAATGCAATATATTTTACTGATTTGACAGACTCCTGAATTTTACGAAAAAAAAAATAAACCGATATTTTTATTCTAAAGAGATTCTGAGAACAAAAATTACATATATACTCTAAAGATATAAAATTTGTCTTTCTTGCCAAATTTTTCTTATCAAAGGGAAACAAATAAAAAAAAATTTATATATTAAGAAAAAAAAAACTGTACATTTCTAATATCTAGAATATTCCAATGGCAATATAAATTAAGATACTCGAGAAGAAAATCGTAATCATCAAATTGCAAATTCCAAATTTATAATTATTTGTGGCCGAATTATTCAAATCGATACCACCAGGGTTAGCAGGACTAGTAAATTCTTGACTGAATACGGTCTCGGTAAAAGAAATTGATAAATTAAATCTAACGGGAACACCAGATGGATTTTGCAATAAAAGACATTGACTTTCTTTAAATTGCAAAGGTATGTCACCTACGTCTTGATCACATTGTTGTATGGGCTTTTCATAACATGACAATGATGGGATATATGCAAATTTAGAAACTTCTTTGACAGTATCTGAATATTTTACCACATTTTCATAATTAAGTTGAAATGCTAATAATGCAGGTTTGTATTTCGGTAATGGTTTTGGCGGTCTACCTTCAAGGGTTTTACCGGGAAATTCTTGCGTTAATGGAGTTGTTTGATCTTCTAAAACTCTCATCGAAAAACCTAGTCAATTGAAATTTTGATAACGAAAAAATTATTTCGATGTAGTTTTTGAATGACATTGTGATGCTAAATGCTGTTAAGTTGCACTTACTGATATAGTCGGTGTTGATACTACTGCATAGGTGCCAAGATCCGTTGAATGGAGGAATTTCTGCAACCCCGGTGTAGATTTCACCATAAATTCCAACGACCTGAATTTAAATATCATAATCGGTCATTAAATGTTTTTTACAAAAAGGAAGGAGGAAAGAGAAAAAAAAATAGAATTTGATTTACCTGGAATGCCAAAAGGGCAGCTACGAGGAAAGCATTGAAAGAGGCGGGCATTTTTAATTAATAACGAATGTGTAAATAAAGATAATGTGTCAAATTTATATAATAACTGAATGTCGTAAATTTGGTCGTTTGACGTTGGAGTAATAATTCTAACAATATGACACAAAGTAAATCAACATGTAAAGGAATTGTGAAAGAGAGGAAAGGAAAAAAGAGATGTTTTATGGAATTAATATGATATGATGATGGGAAGCAAGGAGGTTGAATAGGTTTCGACAAAATGCAAGAAAATAAATTTTTTATTTTTTTTGGTGACAAATGATTAGGTATAAATATATATATTTTTTTTGGTTTATGTTATACATAACTTTAAAATCCTGTATATCCTATATGCGTCGAGAATTTCTTTTTATATTTTTATACAAAAAAATTTGTACATATGTCGCGTTACATTCTATTAAACAAAAAAAAATTACAGTTTTTTTATTATTTTCAATTCTATAACAGGAAAGAACATCTACATTAAAATGCACGAGAAAAGGTAATTAATATCGATCTATTGTTAAAGTCAAAATAATTTTTTTGATGGGAACAATGTTCAATGAGTATAAAAACGGTATGATTGGGTAATGAGTAGAAATTTAATTGCATCACTTGTTTACCCATTACGGATTTTAAGGCTTTGTTACGTACTATTATTATCAACATGGAATTTCTTTTTTTCTTTTTTATAAAATGGATCCGGTTGGGACAAACCATATGATTATACTTTTTAGTGTTCTTTCGATTCAAATTATATGGTAATGAAGCCAGCTGAATTTAATGATTTTGAACAAATGAGAATTCAAGTATTTTTTATTCAAAGCAACTATTATAAAATAAAATAAAGAATAAACTCTCTTGAATTATTATAATTAATTGTTAGCCAAATATGTAAAAGAAATAACTTTAAAAAATTAAATTATCGTATTCCTATGTTTTTAATTTTATTAATTCCCGTACAAGTAATTAAAATTAAAATCACATAAAATAACAAACCCCCACCAAAATATTTTGTTCTAATATAAAATTAATCAGAATACCGTAAATGAACTAGAAGAGTTTTTTAAGTTTATTTTATTTTAATTTTTTTTCCTCATCTTTTTTTTAAAGTTCTGGGGGAATTAAATCTTAACGGAATACTTTTTTTAACATTAGCCACGTCTAAAAATAATTATGATGTGATCACAACATATGACGAGAATTCCAGGTTGTAACACGTTTGATAAACAAACTTATTTGCAATACAAATAACCTCTATCAAAAATTGTTTTTTGCGGTGTAATATAATAGCACGTGTCATAAGCGCATAAAAAAAGAGAATATAATCGTCTTGCCATTCTCTTTGATTATATTCATCTACCACAATGACGTAAAAAAATCATTAATAGCTTAAAAATAGTTATTAATACTTCTTTAATGATTTATCTTAATTAAACTGATTAAGGAACAAAAAAGTATGAGATTTTACTAAATTAGAAGAAGATTAATATGATTAATATGAAATGCTAACAGTTAAATTGAATATTAAATTATATCAGTAAGATGTCACTTTGAAAATATCACTTTTATATTTGAGTAAAATTAGAAAGCATTTATAAATATTAATTTAGAGTACAGTCGGACCTCTATATACCGATATATTATTAAAAACTTTATATACCGACAAAATTTTATTTACCCACTATACTTGAGGTCATATAAATATCGGTATAATTTGATATAACGATATTTTTAAAAAAAATTTCTATATGTCCCGACATATCGTTATATAGAGGTTTGACTGTATTAGTATTAATTTCATATTTTTACTATTTATATTAAGAATTAAAGATTGATAAATTATCCATTTTTATATCTTAAGCTAAAGAATATAAAGGATTTAAAAAAGACTGTTTAAGTATAAGCAATGATATAAATTGGGGTAGTGCGGTAAGCGCAGCTCTATTATAATTGCGCTTATACTTTTCCATATGGTGCGCTCAATATTTATACATTGAATATCATTTATTATAAAATACATTATAAATTTATTATTTTTAAATAAAGCTTTTATAAAGAAAATATTTTTATTAAAAAATTTTCAAAACTTTGATCTTAAATTAATATAAAAAGTTACTAATTAATATTATTTTTTTTTGATTTTACTTAAAAATATTATAAATTTTATTATAAAAATATTATTGGTTTGATAACTAATTTTTAACATATCTAAAATTAACTTTAAAATATAAGTAAAATTCCTTCTAATTTGAAGAAATAAAAAGATATTTTTGTTAAAAATCTGAATATTATTACTTTTGATAATTAGATTATTATTATTGTAACTTTTTAATTAAGAGATAAGATTATAAAATTAAACATAAATCATGAATAAGCTATCATGATAATATTATTAATAATCTAAAAAATAATTTTTTTTAGTTTTTTTTTTTATATTTTTTAAATTACTTAAATTACTTAATAAGAATTAATAATATTTTTCTTATTTTTTATTCTGGTTATAAAAATTTAACTATTTATAGAAAATCCTTAACTATATTTAAAGATATCTTAATTATATGTAAAAATACTTAATTAATTTGGAAATATTAATATAAATAAAGAATAATTTAACAATTAAATAGAGTAAAAAATAATAAATAAATTGATAAATTACAAATATATATATTAATAATAGATAAATATTTATTAGCTTAAGAATTCGAATTCATTTTAAAAATAAAATTGAAATTGAAATTGATTTTTAAATAATTAATTAACTGCTCAAAGAAAGTTTAAAAACTAAAAATCAGCAAAAAACTATATTAATTTTTTAATTTTTATTAAAATAAAAGAAGCTATAAATTAAAAAACATTTATAAAATAAAGAAATATTCAATATATTCATATTATATTTATTTACAAACTTTATAAATTTTATAATTTAATACAAAAAGTTCTTATAATAATATTGATTAACTGGTCAATTAAAATTGGTTAGTTAACTAGTCAGTTAAAAGTCTTTAATTAACCAGTATCAATTATGATTATAATTGATATCATAACTATCCCTTAGATTGTCTAGCAGGCAAATTTGCCTGTGAAATTAAAAAAATTGTTAATTTCTTTATAAAATATTAAAT
>CAMKVN010002366.1:0-13887 GCA_946474995.1 Funneliformis geosporum
GCATGCAGGAGCTCATCCATTGTACGAAAGTAGACAAAGAATTTTCTCAATTTGGAAATATAGTTGGAACCTTGGTAGCCATTATAGCGGATGAATAGGGAGTTGATGTTTGTTCGCTTTTCAGCAATAGATTTGCCTTTTATATCAGACGCGTTATCAGTCGCGTAAAAACGCGTTGGAGCAGTAATAATATTGTATGTAGCCCCTTTTAGTTCTTGTTCACGTGACTCATTTTCAGAAACTTCGTCGTCCCAAGATTGTTTGTTATTTCCTTTATTATTGTCAGAAAGTTCGTAATCGAAGCCTGTGTCTTTAAACAAGTAATCATTGTTGTCTTTGGCGTGCATGGAGTCGTTTGTTGTAAGTACTGGCAAAATTGGAGTTTGTTGTTCTTTTGGAGTGTCAGTTGGGTCAATTTCCATCTCTGCTGGTTTGTAAGTTTCAGTATCTTCTAAGTTTTGTAAGGTATCTAAAGGTGTTGGGATAACAGTTTCAGGAGTTTGTTTGTGCACAATATTTTGTCGCGGGATATTGTCAGTTTGTTCTTCTGAGATAGTAGTAGTTTTTTGTTTTTTGGTAGAAGTTTTTTCAGTTTGATCAATAGGTTTGGAACCAGAAGCTTCACCGTTGTTGTTGTAGTTAGTTCTTTTATTAGTGTATTGAGGTCGTTTGTTTTGTTTGTTAGCGGAAGTAGCTCTAGTTACTGGCATTTTATTTTCTCTGCTGATCTTTTTTAAGAATTTGGGAGGTCGTAAGAAAGAGTTTTTTTTTTCACAAATCAATTTTACTACTATTTTAGGAAATTAATTTATGCCAATCATTTCATTACTTAATTTATGCATTAATTTGATGATCAATTTTGTAATACTAATTTGATTGACTGTAGATCGTTTATAGATCAATTTTGCATATCTAATTTCAAGGGTAACAATATAATCGTTAACAACATCAAATAAATAAACTAAGTATAATAAATAAACTACGTTAAATAAATAAAGTAAAGAAAATAAATAAAATAAGTTAAATAAATAAATTAAGTTAATTATATAAACAAGGTAAATGACGTAAATAAGATTAACAAGATTAATATAATTTCTAAGGATATATACTAGGAAGATGATTTTTGTGTAATAATACTATTAAAATTTAAGAGTTAAGTGAATCAGTAAAGCAACTCCAGCATAATTATAAGCATGTTTTTAGTTCATTACATACAAATAATTTGAAATAAATTTTTTTTCTTTTCTCTTCAATAAAATTTAAAATATGGTTGTTAAATATTCATTATTTTATGTAATATAAATATAAATATAAAATAAAAAATTTTATTATAAATTAAATTTTATTAAAAATAATATATAATATATCTATCAAAATATTTTATATTCTCTCTCTATCTAAAATATATTTGTTATTACCTATGTTAAAAAATCCTATGTATCTATCACTTCAATAAATTGATAATTACTAAAATATATAAAATATATTTGTCCATAATATGATAATTATTTTTTTAAATGAAATTGTGTTACAAATATATAAACTATTTTGTATTACTGTGAACAAATAAAATATGATAGGACCTATGTGATACAGATGATTGACAAATCTGACAAATCTGATATATTTGACATTTTTGACATGTCTGACATATATGATATATCTGACATGATCGACAAATAAGATATATTAGATAAATTCAACATATATGACATATTAAACATATTTGACATATACAATATATTAGACATATTAGTTATATCTTTCTATATACTGTATTTTATATAAATAGATAGCTTTTTAGACCATTTAAAAAGTAGGATTTGACAAGTCAGTTTTTCCAGTAGTTTTTAAGAGGCAAACAGGCCTATCGTATTACATTTTAGTTTAATACTTTGTTTCTTTATTTTCTTTTATTTTCTCTGTCATATCTTTATTCTCAGTATTTCTATTTTCTTTTTCATTAATAAACATTTTGCTTGAAAATATAATTTACTTGACACCTTTTGAATTGTCAATCGTGAATTCTTTGTATAAACTTTTCTACTTGAATTTAATCGTAAAAAGTACACCTGTAAAGTATTAGAATTACTGTATTATTAAAAAAAAATAATACTCTGACACCCTGTCTAACAGTTGTAGTTTGCAAGAATTACACATTAATATTACAAACAGAGTTTTTCCTTTTTTAGTAATAACAATAAATTACTATTGGAAATCTTGACAAATTTTTCTATAAAAAGTTAATATATAAATGTATCATTTAAGGTTGCTTGTCTAAACTCATTTTGGATTTGGCTAAACATCTAAACCTTTAGTTTCACTAAATTTTTACTAAGTGTTTGATTCGCTATTTTTATAATCTTTGATATAGTTTTACCTTTTTCTGAATTTTGCAGATTTTTTAATAAGGTTTTAATATAATTTAACCAAGTTTTACCTTTACTATTTAGATGTTTATCTAAACTTTAGATTTCGTCTAGCAACCTTAGTGTCATTTAATAATGAGTATTATCATTAAATAAATCAACAAACAATTTATAACATAATGTTTTATAATTTATTTTTTATTTTTAAGTTGATACTTGTTTGCTACTATTTTTTAAAAAAATAGCATACAGGCTGTATAATAAGAATATCAGTACCAATTCACAGCCCAAAAAAATGAGTTTCTAGCTGATATTTGATACGAATTAAACCTCACTACTCAAATTTAAAGAAAAATATATATAAAATAAAAATAATAATAAAACTAAAAATAAAAAAATAAAATACTAAAACTAAAATGAAAAATGATATAATAAAAATAATAAAAATTTAATTTCTCATTCTTCTTCTTCTATACCTCCTTTATAATTGATCCTGAAAACGCCTGTATTCTCTACCTCTACTTCTTGATCAATCCTGAAAATACCTGTATTCTCTACTTCTGCTTCTTGATTGGTTCTGAGAACTTTTGTATTCTCTAAATTCAAATTGATGTCTATTGATTCATTACCTCAAATATGCATGTCTTATTTCATCTAAAAGTAAAATAAATATAAATATAAAACAAATCATTAATACCTTGAGACAACCAAAATTTATTCCTTATCAAATGGTAAAATGCTACATCAAATTGATTTAGACTTCTTATTGGAAATCCTTCTGAATTATCCTTCTAGAATTCTCATAATCATAAACTAACACAACCCACTTTACTTGGTATTGTCTACTAGTAACTTGAGCTGGATGATGATTATTTATTTCAGTTGCTATTCCATCCCAGATAGCAGCATGCTCAGTGTTCAAAGCATTTTCAAATTCTTCATGATATTCATTATGAAGATTGATTAAATCTTCTGTTACATCAAAAATCCAAACCATTCCAGCCATTTTTTTGTATAAATTGATATTATTAAATTTTTGTGTTTTGGAGAAGTTTAATAAAGAAAAGACAGTGAAAGATTTTTTTGAACAAATTTATTGAATAATATCATGTATATGAGTATACATATAACTGTACTATACAATCAGGTGAATTGTACTGTACAAAAGTGATTGCAACCAATCAGTACAGTTCACCTAACTGTACATGATTTTTTGTTGAGAGTATTTTCCTGGAAGGTCATCCAAGGAAAAATATGAGTTATATGAAGGCTTTGGTCTGTCAAAAGCCTATACAGAGTATGTTTTATCGCCTAAGAAGTTTTCTGAAGTGTCATGAGAGTCGTCAACATCAAAAGTTGGAACAGTATCATCTTCTTTATTTTTTCCTTTATCAAAAGGTAATGGGTCAACTTCCATATTTGTTTCTGGAAGTGGTGAGTTGTTCAAACCACTTTGACCCAGTTGAACGTCTTCTGTCTGGTTAAATTTGGTTTTTTGTTTGGTTTGTTGATGTCTTGTTTATTTAAGAGAGGTGACACAGAACGGTCTCTATTTTTGTCTTTTCTTCCTCTTTGTGACATCATTGTAAGCGAGAAAGGGTCTTTTTTTTGTGAGTATTTACCTCCTTGATATACCATTATGATTTGGCTCATATGATTTGTGGCGAATTTAGGTCATCTGATATATAATATCATATCATTAATATCAAAAAAAATAAATTTTTTTTTTTGAATAATTAAAATAAATTTTCAAAATGAAATATAGTTAAATATAAATATATTTTTTCTTTTTTTTATTTACGAATAACAAAAAAAAAAAAATTTTTTTAAAAAGTTCTTAATTAGTTATTATGTAATACATCTCAATCATCTCTTCAGCAATAAAGTTGTTTTCCTTTCATTTTATTCATCTCCCCCTTAATTTTGTTGAACCTTTCTTTTATCATGATGATTTTCTAAACTTTTTTTGCCACCTTATATTTAATTAAAAAGATTTTAAGAATTCAGTTAAAATTTCACGTAATTTTTTATCGGTCGCATCAGAGATTACCCCTTCTTTTTTAATAGTCTCCAAAACATCGGAATGATTGGATGTCAAATATGGAATGAATGAAGCTTCAAATTCTGTTATACGTTTACTATCTACTTTATCCAAAAATCCGTTAACACCTGCAAAGACAAGAGGAACTTGGTGTTCGGTTGAAATTGGTTTATATTGAGGTTGCTATATAAAAAAAAGCAATTCGTTTTAGTAAACATTCAAAAATTGATTTAAAATGTAAAGTATACTAATTAATAAATTTCAAACCTTTAAAAGTTCAGTCAATCGTTCTCCACGATTCAACAAGAAACGCGTTGAAGCATCTAAATCCGAACCGAATTGTGCAAACTGTGGGAGAATCAAATAATGAGTTTTATATTAAATTGATTTGAATGTTTTGAGAAATAATAATAAACTTACAGCTGCGACTTCACGATACTGGGCCAAGTAAAGTTTCAAAGAACCGGCGACTTGTTTCATGGCTTTAGTTTGGGCGGCACTACCTACTCTGCTTACCTAATATTTTTAAATAAGTTAGGTTTAAATACATGATTATACAATGCGAAGAATTAGTTGTGTTCAATACTTACAGATATACCGACGTTAATGGCCGGACGTACACTAAAAAAAAAAATGAAAGAATATAATTATTCATGAAAATTAGGAATAAATATATTCATTGATAGAATAGAAGATTTTTAATAATTGACATTACCCTTTAAAGAACAATTCGGCTTCCAAGAAAATTTGACCATCAGTAATGGAAATTACATTTGTGGGAATATAAGCTGATACATCACCACCTTGGGTTTCAATGATTGGTAATGCAGTCAAAGAACCAGCACCAAAGTCTGCATTTAACTTAGCAGCACGTTCTAATAATCTAGAGTGAAGATAAAACACATCACCAGGATAAGCTTCACGACCTGGTGGACGACGAAGCAATAAGGACATTTGACGGTATGCGACAGCCTGCTTTGACAGATCATCATAAATAATTAAAGAATGTTTGCTATTATCACGGAACCATTCGCCCATAGCACATCCAGTAAATGGTGCCAAAAATTGAAGTGGGGCAGCTTCGGAAGCTGTAGCTGCCACGACAATTGAATATTTCATGGCATCTAAAAAAAAATATCCCCAGTGCAATTTTAGAAATCAGAAAGATTTAATTCATATTGCAAGGAAATGTTTTTTTCGAATTTACCGTTTTCTTCCAAGGTTTGGACCAATTGAGCGACAGTTGAACGTTTTTGACCTACGGCAACATAAACGCAGTATAATTTCTTGCTTTCATCATTGCCATCATTCCATTTTTTTTGATTAAGGATCGTATCAATGGCAACGGCAGTTTTTCCGGTTTGACGATCTCCAATGATCAATTCACGTTGTCCACGCCCGATCGGTACCATGGCATCAACTGATTTTATACCAGTTTGCATAGGTTCGTGTACGGAACGACGAGGAAGAATACCGGGAGCTTTAACTTGGACACGCCTTCGTTCTGCTGCTTGTATAGGTCCTTTACCATCAATTGGATTACCCAAGGCATCAACTACACGACCTAATAAACCAGGGCCAACTGGTACATCTACAATCTGACCAGTACGTTTTACAGTATCACCCTCTTTAATCAGTCTGTCGTTACCGAATACGACAATACCGACATTATCAGCCTCCAAGTTAAGAGTCATGCCCTACTTTCCAATAAAGCAAAGTATAAATTTGTTACATTATTGATTCTAACTAATATCTCTCAAAAGTGCCTTATTGAATATAAACATGCCTTAAGACCACTAGAGAATTCCACCATCTCTTCTGCTTGGACATTCTTAAGACCAAAGACACGAGCAATACCATCACCAATAGATAATACACGACCTGTTTCTTGTATTTCAACACCAGAAGAAACGCCAAGGATGCGTGATTCCAGAATATTGGACACTTCAGAAGTTGCTTTAATTATTTAATAAGAAATGTTGGTAATATGCCAAAGATTAGATTTGATTTATATAATTTTTTCATTTTCATTTTCATTATTATTATTATTATTATTATTATTATTTTTTTTTTTTTTTGTTTTTTTTTTGATAATTAAATTTCTCAATAAATATCTGAATTGACCGATCATTAATTTTATTCTATTAATACCTACTAGGTTTGGCGGTTGCGAAACTGCGAACTGGAATACTGAATACACCTTTGTTTACGTTAACATTGGCGCGAACCTAATATATATATATATATATATTTTAGATTAAATAAATAAATAAATTAAAAATAAATAAAAAAATGATTGAAAATAATTTGTTAGTTTTTTTTTAAATATAAATATATATTTATATGTTATGTGATTAATGAAACTTCAATTTTAACGAATTACAATATTCTATTTCCTTATTTTCACTAAATTTATTCAAATTCTAATTTAAAAAGAAGATAAAAAAAAACAAGGGTGCTTTTCCTTTTTTTTTTTTATTTTTCCCTCTCCCTTATCTATAATAATCTGTAATGATACAATGAATCCAATCTTCTTTTTTAAAATTAATTTCGATAATGACATTTATCGAGATTTTTTCCAACCCATTTCCCATTCCCAATTCTTCAAATACGGAAAAACTTTTTCCGCTAATGAATGTTAAAAAGTAAAACATACAACAGGCACAGCCCGACGGGTAAATGTAGTCGTCAGGGGCGTAGCAACGCGCGCAACATTTCTAAACATTGTAATCTTAAATATTCGCCGTTTTGTAAGGTCGTTAAAAAAAGTTTTTAAGAAAAATCAAAAATTTTTTTTTGATAATGCAAAAAAAAACTTTTCGGAAACATCATTTAATTGGAAGTTTGGATTAAATCTCTGTGTTACCAGTTATGCATATTTTAAAACGTGATATCGATATTGAATTTTTTATAATTTTGCATCGGACGCTCTAAATGATGGATAACTTACCAGAACCCGACTTATATATCGGTACATAATTTTTTTTCTCTGTCGAATATTAATATTTAATTCATTTTAATTTTTGTTATATATATATATAGACTACAAAGCTTTCTTAACGAATAGTTTTGACCCAAAAGAATATGCCAATTCCACTATTAATGCGACATCGGACGGTGACAATGATATCACAATATCGCTCGCAAAATTATCTTTTAGTATAGATAATTTGAATAAACAATTACATGATCAGGTCCGTTCTTTTTTTTCATTTAAATCGATCTTTCACCTTTATTTGAAACTTTAAATTGATACTTTTCTTTTTAAACTATAATAGGTTACATCACATTTTGAGGATTTGATATCACAAGCTTCTGGAATAAGGGAATTAGAAGTTGTGTTGAATACTGTTAAAGATGGAATTCAATCACTCAACATATCATTAGATGGGTAAATTGTACTCTGTGTTCAAGTTAAAATGTAAAAAGGTTAATATTCATCTGATCTTTAAATTTACGTAGATTGAAAACAAAGATATATACACCTTATGTGCAGATTAAGAACTACGCAGTGCAATTGGAGAGATTACAAGCCGCATCAGAGTTATTACGTCATGTCGAAAGATTCTTTTATCTAGCGAGATGTTTAGAAGGTCAATTAACATGTATCGATAACGAAGGTGAAAAAGGAATTAAATATATTAAAGCTGCTTCGAACCTTGGTGAATTAGGTGTAAATTACAAATCCTTCTTTTCTTTTTTTATTATCGTTATTTTCAACTAATAAAGGATTATTTATATTTTATCTAGAGGTCCTTTCGCAAGTTGTCGATTTAGATGGGATTGAACTTGTGCGAGCCCAATTACCGATAATTCTACAGGCAAAAAATAAAATAACTGGAGAAGCACATCGATTATTAAATGAAGGAATAATTAATCAGGTAAATGAAAATATAATATATATATATGTATATTGTCTTGAAAATTTGGAACCAAAGATTTGGCAACATTTGATTAGAATATTATTTTCTAGTCCATTACTCGTCCTTTTAATGAATTCTTGAACAAATTATTAACGATAAGATAGTTGGGTATTAGATAAATTTATACATATATATTCTTTCTCTCATTATTAGAATAGAACAGATATTTCTATTGGTCTTCAAATATTTCATAATCTTAATGAAATGGGAGGACGCGTTTCAAAATATGTCGACGATATTTCTGGCAAATTATTGAATCAGATGAAAAATACTGTTGACATAGTGTCATTGCAAAAAGAAGTTAAAGGTATTTAAAGATCCGCTTATTATCGGCTTAGAATTAAAGAAAGATTTGTAGTATTTGTTTGTTTTGTTTTTAGATTCTGGTGTTGTTCTGATAAAAGGAATTCGCCGGTTAGGATCAGAACCAAGTACCGGAACAACGGCGTATTTGGCTACAGCATTGTGGAAAAGAATGGAAGTATTGATGAATGATATTTACGAAAATTGTAGTAAGGTTATTTTTGCTCCTTTTCCTCCTTGACTTTCATGTCTTCATATATGAATTGGTGTCCAGACTTAATAAAGGTACTTTTTTTTTAGATTTATACGTTAGAACGTGTGTTGTCTAGTGAAATAGATGTAATATCTCATAACACGTATTTAGATGAAGTTTCCAAGGTTAAATATTTATTAATTAAAGATTTATAGATTGATTTCTTTCTAAATTGACTTTTGTAATTTGCTTCTTTTAGATCTTAGATGGAGGGTTGGTGCAATATTTTTGGAAAGTTCTTTCTTTAAATTTTGAAAAAGAATTAAAAGAAGCCACCAAGGGTATTTATATTTATGTGGATTCTTAATTATCAAATTGTGATTTGACTCTAATAGATTTTAATATTTATTCAAAGGATCGACTTTTCTACAACAAACACTTGTCAGTGGATATCCAAAGTTACTAAAGTTATTCCATGACTTATTTGTGAAACTTGAAAAACGTGGTGATTTAAAATTAGATGGCGACTTTCAAAGGTGAACCATCTCTTCATGTAAAAGGAAGAATCTTATTATTCTTGAAAATTTAAGTAGAAATTCGCCTAATTTAAATAGTCAAGAAACTATAGTTATGCTTCATAGTATATCGAGTTTTGAAGCAGGTTATTTGGCTCGTTCTGTAACGCGAATGTTCGATCCAATTAACACGGTATTTCCTACTGGATTATCTCGTGCTCCTCCGACTAAAAGTGATGTTACAAATTTCATACGAGTAATTTCTAGGTAAACTTCATCCATTCTTTTATCAGTCAATACAAAGGTATAATTTTTCCTAGTTCTAATTAAGTTTTTTTCTAGTGAGTTGGAAGTTGCCAAAGTTGATTTAAACTTGCTACGTTCTGTAGCAAAAAATGTTGTCAAAGCTTTGAATTTATATTGCGTCAAGTCTGAATCTATGGTATAATGCCTTTGTAAAATCGTTTAATAAGCTCCTGAGGAAATAACTAAACCAGTCATCTTAATATTAGTCCGCAGTTGATCCAACAGCATATCAAGTATCCGCATCTGGTCCAATAACGGCTTCACAAAATATAAATTTTGAAATTGTTACAACTTTATATCAATTACATCAATCTGTTTGGAAGGTATTAGAAGAATATCCCGATGGAGTTACTGAAATCATATTTGATGCTATTGGGGTAAAAATTAATCTATAAATAATCAAAAAAAAAGGATTAAAAAAAATTCAAATTATTTTTCTTTTATTAGCATACAAGGGAAGTTATGCTTGATATAATTGATCCGTTGATACAACATATTAAGAAAGAACTTGAAAATACTTTACTCAAAATTTATCGCGAAGATTTTTCAAGGTTAAAATAATACTGAAATTGTATTTATTTTATATTTTACTGTAATTTATGACATTCCTCTTTTGATATTTATTTAGACAAGTGTCAAAAAGTTTTATGCTTGGACAACAATCTGAAGGACAATGTAGTGCATATATGATTGAACTTTCAAATAAGGTTAAACATATTCAAAGCCAATATTTCTCAAGAATTTCTTGTGGATTAGAAAGTAAAGAATGGTAAATTAATTTAAATTCCTAAAATACTAGATTATTTTAATGTGTGTATGTATATATTGATTGTTTGTTTAATAGGATTAAGGGAATGGGGAAAAGAATACTTAGCTTTTGGTTACTTCATGCTAGTATGGTTCGACCGTTAAGTGAAACGGGAAAATTGAAATTAATAGGTGATATGTCACAATTGGAATATTCTTTGAATCAATTACTTATTGATAATGGATTGACCTTAGCAGATTTAGAGGAAGAATATAAAGCATTAAAAGCATTTAGGTTAGTTGAATTTAAATATATTCAAGTTTTAACTGGATCATTGAACTAATCTTCCTTGAATTTAGACAATTATTATTCTTGGACAATTCTCAATTAATAGCAGCACATCACACAGCATCACTTCCACTTTTAATATTAATCCATCATATTATTGTTCGTTCATCATTGAATACATTACAATTACCACATAAGATTTATGGATGGTCTGAATTAGAATATTCTAGATGGTTAGATGAACATAACGAAGGTGAAGGTATTGAATTAATTAAAGGATGTTTGAGGACCAGTGCAGAATTAGAAGTTAGTCAAGAAGAAGAATTAATTGAAGAAAAAATGGTTAGAGCCTTATTAAAGGAAAGAGCAGGAATTGAAGTTTAAAATGTGATGACGTTAACAATCTATTTAATAGAAACAGTTGCAGTAAAGATAATAATAATTTTTTCATAATAATGAAAATTCTCATTTTTATATTTTTTGTTTCAGAGAATCAAAGCTATTTTCTATACTAATATATCTCGCTATTTAAATTTAAATTCTTTATTATAAAAGATTAAAACATTTTTCTTTTACCAATATAAATTATTGTATAATATCTTTATATTAAAATTATTATTATATAGAATTAATTTTTTATCTCTGATTTATATATAATTAATTCCCTTAAAAATCGATATCAAATGGGATGAGTGCTAGGAAAATAGATCAAATTGATTTTTTTTTTAAAAAAAAGTTCCTAGTAAAATAGATGTAGATTTGGTCATCTGATTCAGATCATTTGTTATTTCAAAAAAAAATTTTTTGTCAATTTGGTCATTTTTTCCAGCACTCACCTCAAATAGTATCTAAGTTACTAGGTTGAATTTTCATATATTTGCTTCTTGTGAAACCTTGAAATCTTTGATGACTAATTTTACTTCCACAACTTATAAATTTGAATGATGCTTTAAAACATTTTAAATTAATATAGAATATTAAAAAGGCAAAGAAAAAAATATCATTGCAAAAGTTGATATCAAATCATATTATGTAAGACTTGCATCTAATTAAATCAACAATTTTATTTATTTATTGATTTTTACAAAAAAAATCATAATATTAATATTTAATCTATTTTCATTTGCGGTAATAACCGCATTGATCCTCCATATCATGCTATCAATTAATTTTTTGTAATATTCTGAAGAAATATCTTTTTAAGCATTTTTAATATATTTTTCAAGCTCTCAGATATTAGATGGTAAGGGAATATGATATTGAACCATCATTTTCATTTCTGTCTAAAGATTTTCGATTAGGTTTAAGTCCAGACTTTGGGCGGGCTAAGGAAACATTACAATTTCAGCACTTTTGCGAACAACTGCAACAACTTTTGAATGATATGATGCAGCATTATCTTCTTAAAAAATTTCATTACTATGAGAAAAATACTTCTGCAAAGTAGGAACAACATCTTTTTGAATAGTTTTATAATATGTTTTACCAGTAACTGAACCATTTAAAGAAATAATTGGTTCAAGTCCATTCTAAAAAAAACATTTCCAAAACATTTTGGTTAGACTATATTTTACAGTAACTGAAATGCAATTCTTCTCCTGGTTCATGCCATACTTTTTCTTGATATCCTTATTGAATTATATAAAAGTACTTTCATTTGAAAAAAACACTTTTTTTTATTGTCTTGTTATCCATTTTTTATGTGTGCGAGCACATTTAAGACGAATTTGACAATATGTTTCTATCATTGCAGGTTTGTAATAAGGAATACAAATATTAAGTCCAACTTTTTTAAGAATATAACGTATAATAAATGCAGAAATGGTTTTTTAAATGAGATGTCCAAACAGTTGAAAGTTTTTTTGCACAAAACTGATGATTTTTACCATTTTCTTGAACAAAAGCTTTAAGCTCTTGTTGAGATAATGTATTAAGAAGTGGTAGGCAGCCAGTTTGTTTTTTAGTATAAAAAAATCAGTTTGACGAAGGTATTATAAACAGCTATTTTACATCACAAATTTTTAAAAAATTTTATGTTTATGTTTATTATATAAATAACTTTATATTAAAAATTAGAAATTTTAACATAATTCAAAAATAACCTAAAATTTACTTGAATATTTACCTTTTCCACCTAAATAAAACTTGTTTCTTTTGCTAAATTATAACATATATTATTAGTTAAATATTATCTAATAAATATTTTTAAATTAAAAATCTATTTTTTTTTAATTTTTTTACAAAAAAATTAATTTTTACATTTTATACAAAAACTATTTAAATAATTACCTTTATAACCTAAGAAATTATTTTTCTTCATGTAAAATTATATTTATTTTAATTGTCAAAATCATACTTTTTTTCAACTTTTAAGATCTTAAAAAAAGTAGCTTTTTAGGATGAAACTTCTTGTAATTGCAAAAAAAAATTTTTTTAAAGTGGTAAATTATTAAAATAAATGAATAGATCTTATGACATTCTATCAATTACCTAATTTGTTTATATTAGTAGTATATGAGAATGCAGTTAGCAAACGTTGAAATTCAGACTAATTACGTGATTTTGAGATTTTGTAATGATCATATGTCTACAAGTCTAACCTTTTAGAAAATAAGATTTTTAATCTATAATATAATAGTAAAAAATGCGTAAAAATAATCTTTTGTTTTTTGGAGTATAACTTTTATTAAAAATATATATTATACAAATTTTATTATTTGAATTAAAAAAATGTATAACAAAAGAAGAAAAGAAAACCTAACAGTTTCAATTATATGCTTGCAAAATTTCATTCTATATTATTAAGACCATTTTTAAATAATTTTGTAATAATCATCAAAAATGATTGGTTAAGTTAAGTTAAATCTCAATTTTCTTAAAATCACGTGATTGACTGAGCTTCAACTTTTACTAACCACGTTCTATATGTTAAAATTTAATAGTTAACTATAAGACAAATTTTTCAATTACTATTACACAAATAAATTTAATTATAAAATTGGTCTGCATGCAAAATGTCTGACTATTGATCCAAGTCTGTTACATCACTAAGTGGTGATTATATAAAAGTGTGACTATATATATAAAACCTTTATACTATTAAAAATCATACGTAATGATTAATGCAAATAGGCAATTGCGGAATAATTGCGATTTACGATATTGCGGACAATTGCGGAAATTAAGGTCCGATTCCGTAAT
>CAMKVN010002367.1:0-13886 GCA_946474995.1 Funneliformis geosporum
ATCAATTCAAATTTAAGTTTAGTTTATAATATAATAAATTAAAATTTACAAATGAAAATAATAATAAGTATTATTTTTTTGTTTCAAATTTCTAAATTAAGTATTTGCTCTTAAATGCAAACTTTTAAATAAATTATTTTTTAGTTAATTATGATATGTAATATATGATTAGTCAAAAATAACTAGATTTTGGAGTTTAAATAAATACAGATATAATAAATCCAGAGGATTAAATAAATTTAAATATAATAAATCCAGTTTTTCTGCCAAGCAAATTTTGTATCTAGTTTTAATCACCTATATCACTATTCAAAATAATGGTAGCTACAGAAGTTGAATTAAGACAAACTTTAAAAGAAATATTAGCTGTAAGTAGAATAAAACCATGTGAAGAAATTCTACTATTAAACTTGATTATTTTATGAAAATGAGAATAAAGATATAAGTAAATAGCTTACTGTTTTTGGATGAGGATTCATTATTAACAGATGGATTACAGAAACTAAAAAGGGATATTACTACAGAACATATAAACATAGATCAGTTTAAATAAATTTTTGTAATTATCATTAACCATTAGAATATAGTAATTAACATTAAAAATAACTTTGTAGATCTTTTTAAATTGTAAAAACCAGTGGTATCAGAAATTATTTGTATATTAACAACAAACTGATGAATTAGTACTAATAAATTTAAAAAATTAGTAAATAGAATCAGAATAATAGATGATATTCAAAAGAAAAAAATGATTCTTATAAGATTTAACCCTATATATACCTTTCATATATTTTCAAAATCCAGCCGACTTGAATATTGCAGTAAATTCAGCAAGAACTATCAAAATCAGCTATAACTTTGTAATTAATAAATTTCTAAAAACATTAATATGATTACTAGTATTACTCCTGTTACTCCTAAAAATGCTTTTATAAGTAATGAAATTGATGAATTGACAAAAAGGATGAAACAACTAAATATTAACTATGCTAATTTAACAACTGCCTTGTTTATTTAATCCCAAATACCTTTAAGAAGTTTAATCCTAATAAATGAAATTTCGCTAACAATCGAAACTTCACTAATACTTAAAGAAGATTACAAATGACCAATTTATCTTGTTTTAATTGTAAAAAAGTTGGATACTTCAGTAGAGAATGTCCCGCATTTTAACAAACAACTTATACTATAATAAACAAAATAAATAATAAAAATTTACAAAATATGTTATATTTAAAAATTATTGAAATTAGTAATTATTTGATTATTAAAATGACCAGTTATTTGTTATTTGTCATTTAAATCATTTGGCAGTCATAATATAATCATTTGATGAACACTTGTCACAGGAAAGCTTAAATCACAAATTTACTCTAATAATTATATAAGTAACCCATAGCTATATGAAATTGAAAATCAATGTTCATGTTGTGTATTTCCAAAAATACATAGAATGATTGAAGATCAGTACAACCAAGTTACAAATGAAGCGAAAAAGTCAATTTGTCTACATCAATCTTCAAATTCAACCTAATTAGGAAATCTGCATAATTCAAAATAAATATGTAGGAAGAAATAAATAACAAAAAAATAAGCATTTTATATTAGAAAATAACAAAAAGTTGTACCAAAGTTTTATCATTTTTTTATTGATAAAATTCTTGTATACAAGGAAATGATAATACAAAAAATGTGGCCAAAATTTTATCATATTTCTATAATAGATCAACCGTAATAAATTTATATAGAAATTGATGAATTGACTGACTTGATCAATGATCGATTATTCTCAATTAAATTCACTAGTTTTAGAATTGACTCTGATTAGAACATTCCTATCCCTAAGCATAATGCAAAACTAATACTAAAAAAACATATGAGGCACCATCCTGTTCAAAAGTCCAGTTTAATCCCAGATTATTTTTAGTAAAACTTCTGGGTCAAATTATGAATTTAATCCATAGATTAATTCCTTAAATTTCACGAGGGAGGTATATCACCTTTATGGATATTACAGCTTATAGCAAATAAAAAGTTTTCTTTTGATAATCGCTTCGATTGAAATATATTATTTTATCATTTCTAAATGTAACCAAAATTTTCTTAATTAAAAATTTTTGGACATTTTAAGAAAAATAATTGAATCATAACTATAAAAGATTTATCGATTCAAATGAAATTTATTTGTAACGAAAGATATATATAACCCATTGTGATATTTAAGGTAAACCTAAAACCTTTTCACAACATTCAACGTTATCAATTTCTCTACTGACAAAAGGGGTCTTCAAAGTTGAATTAGGCTTTCCTCTGATTGCAAGAGTTTTTCAGTATTATCTCAACTCTATGCTTCTACTTCTTATACTGTTGGAAGTCAGACCAACAAAACAAATCGAATTTTTTTAATAAAATTCAAGGTAAACAAGTTTAATATTTGTCACGAGTTTTATATTTGCCAATAATACCGAATACTTTCTCTTGTATTCCTATCTAATTAACAAGTTCACTTATTTCGTTTATTTATTAATCATTTAATTAAATTTGTTATACCATGAATCTATATATTGCATTTCAAGGTAACAAATCTGAAGTTAACTGCTCTTTTTTTGTTATTAATTTTGAGTAATTAATTTTATTAAATAAATTACTATACAGTAATAACTCCGGGTGAGATTGACAATTAAATTGAATCTTATTAATTTACTCTTTTTTGTTTAAGTATTACATAAAATAATGAAATTGGATGATAATGTTAATGTAACAGAAGAAATAAAGTTGCAACCTTTTTGTCCAAATTTAGGTTCGTTAGTAGTTATTGCGACTATTCTTATCTTTTCAGGACTGGCCAACTCGTGATTTGAATAACTCGGATTTATCGTAGATTTTAATTATCAATAATTTCTGAAAATAGTTTTTTTACTTGTAAAATTTATAATAATAAACATATTCAAAAGAACATTAATATATTAAGGTAAAATAGAATGATAACTTTAAACAAATTAATATAATTTATATTCTGCCATTGTAACAAACGAACGTTGTTTCCATTGTTATTCGCGAATTTATACTAAAATTGGATAAATTATTTGCCACTAGGATTTAGTCTTATTTACAAACAATGAGTTTGTATTGCACATTGTTGATATCTCTAATCGTGTAATATCTTTCCTTATTAAGGCAATTTTAATAATTTCTCTTGTTAGCGATTCATTTTAAAAGACTTTATTAATTACGCCATTTTCCTTGAAAGGTGCGGTCTTTAAGAAAGTGCGTGATCAATTTATTATTATTTTTTTTTCTCTACTTGAAAAATAAATTGGATTATAGTAAATTAGAATATAAAAACACGGCTGTGCAAGAAGAATTGCCTTTTATGAGAATATAAGTAAAATTGTAATATTCATGAACTAGTGATCTGCAGAAGATCGAAGCATCAGTCGAATCAATCCCCTTTTATTGGGGGCGAGAAATAACATTTTCCGCAAAGTTGATACGGTGCGGTAATATTTAATACTATATAAATAAGCACTCTTATATCTATTTAAATGTTTAGGCTCGAATTCATTGAAACTTCTCATTAGCTTATATCCAATTTTAAAACAAAAAAAAATTATTTCCAAGATGTCTTCTAGTGGTAATAACGTCAGCGATTTGAAAGCAAAGATCAACAAGTCCTTGAATGCATTGGAGAAGAAGGTCGACAAGGTTGCTACTCCTCCTCCAGTAAGCAAACCCACCGGGAAGCCAGCGAAAATAATAGCTGGTAAAAGAAAATAAATAACCTGGGAATTCAAACATGACTTCTGCAATATAAATTTAACGAATAAGTGGGTAACGATTTTCTTTTTCAAAAATCTCCTGGAATTATCGTAATTATCGTACTGACATCCTTTTTAACCTTGTGATAGATGTCGTATATACCTATAAACTATTATCTCATTTAAACCAAGTTTCATTAAAAAAAAAAATATTTCTTATCCAGTTTCATAATCATAAAGAAGAAAAATTTTTACAATACTATATGACAATCTTCTCATAATATCCATTTATGGATGCCCAAATGATTATTACATAAAAATGAACATCATATTTGAAGCATTTCACCTTGTGTTAATGTTATTTATTTTTTTTAGAAATGAACGTTTTCATTTCACAAGGTTAAATCGCGTTACGTTGTTATTTTTATCTTCGAACTTATCAAAGGTGTAATAAGAGTTCCGTGTTTAACGAGTCTTATCTGCGCCGCACCTTTTTATTTCACAGACCTATATAATAAATAAAAATAAGGAACTTAGTTTGTATCGTTAAAGCTTATACAATAAAATTTTTCATTCCCTTATGAAAGTAACAAACATTATAAGAAATAGAGTCAATATACATTAACTGAAATTTGGGTTAAGTAATGGGTGAAATTATTGATATTGGAATTAAAAAAGAAAACAACTACATTTCTAATAGATGAAAAACCATCAAGTAGGTGTCAATTTTCCTTGCAAATTGCCTTTGCCATTACAGTGCATTAAACATAAGGCTTAATTTTACCTAAAGTATCTTTGTGGTTTAATCATCAAATTTTCTCTGCTGATTGTTGAAAAGTGCACATCGCTTCATTACATTCTTCTGCTTTTATTATAGATAAATCAATGCCTAAACAATAATCAAATACTCCCTTACCTGAATATAATAAATGTTTAATATTTAGTTTATTAATAAAATTAATTAACCAATAAATTTTTTACTGAAGAACTCTCATAATTCAAAATTTATTGAATTTATTGAGTTACTTTACAAATACAACAAAAAATTGATGCAAATACGAATAATTTTGAATATAAGATTAATTATTTTATATTAATTAATCCTTAGTGAGGAGAAAGTCCCCTACATGTCGCAACTTCTATCTATTTTTTGGTTATATTCCGATTAAAATTTATAATAAAATCGCTAATTAATACTTTAATCGATTCAGCTTTTTTGAATCGATTCAAGTCCCTATTTTACATAATTACGTTTTATTTTATTTTAATTCATAACTGACTTATTAGTAATATACATTACGAGTCAAAAAATTCTTAAATATTAAGTTTAATAATATATAGCAATATAAAAACAAAAAAAAATACATAAAACAAAGAAATTTAGAAGTAATTCAAAAGCCCTTTCGAATAAAAAAGCTACATAGTGTTGTTATTTGGAGGATTTCAACATTTTGAATATATTGTGATATTGCTTCATCTAAAAGCATATCATGATCATCGGGAAGTGGAAATATGTTATTTGGAAGAGGAAATTCAGAAAATTCCAAATTCTCTAATTAAAAAGATGCTGTAAGTAGAAAATTTTATAATTTTAATAAACACGTACCTAAATTATCTAAATTATAATTATGTCACTTAACGATATTGAATTCCCATGGAAATGTAACCAAATCATCTGATTGAGAAATCTAATTTCTTGGAAAACTCCAGTTTCTGCTGATTGAACAAATATATTTTGTACAAATTCTTGGGGAACTTCAATTTCTCCTGATCAAGCAATCACATCTTGAACCATTTTTTGAGGACTTCAGTTTCTTCTGGTCGATTAATCAAATCAAATTTGAATACAAATTTTATGCTTTTTGGTATTAGGTTCCTAAAACTAATATAAATCGTTCATAAATATCCTTTACATACATCTCTAGGGGCAATATCCCAAATATGGGGTATATTTTTAAAAGAATCTGAAAATTTTATTGGATTTTACAATATTAAACCCTTTGAGATGTCGATATAAAAAATCCATATATGGATTCAATATATCTTTTAAACCACAATCAATTCTATAGCACTTGAAACTTTTATAAGTAAAAATTTATGAATCTTATGGTCGAGAATTAGTACATTAATGCATTTCGATTCTGATTCTGTATCTAAAGATAAAGTTATTTTAGCACTTGTGACAAAAATTAAAGTTTTATACCACAAGATATTACCATTTTAAATCTGTGTTCTATCTTAAAAACAAGATTTGCCGCAGCATTCCTGATGGAAAATATGACGCAATACAAATGTCATGCATCAAAAACGACACTTTTATCATAGCTAGTGCCCTGGGACTAACTAATATTATGTCTGCATAAGTTCGAAAAAATCTATTTTCGATTTCATTTGGAAGCTAAATAATGGAAAAATGGCGTGAGTAGAAAATTCCATCTCAGATAATGATAACATCAAAACACATTTATATTTTAAAGAACTTGAGAACAATAGAAAAATAAATTGTGCAACACTACAACAATAGAAAAAAATTATATTTTGACTCTAAAAGACCTTTTTAATAATCTGATCGGCTTGAATTTGAAAAAAAAAATGCAAAGTTAGAAGTACAAAAGGTACGTTGAAAGCCTTATGCAAGGACAGCAGGGTGCGTCAAAATTCCTTAAATAAATGAATTGTTTTTACAACTTTTGGTGCAAAAATTCAAGTAAAAAAAAAAATTTTTTGAATTACATCTATACTCATTAAACGTATTTCTTTTCACTTACACTTATTTTTCCCTTTATCTTCAAAATGTTTAACCTTCCCGTTGACTGCTTAAATGAAATATTTGAATATTTGGATGATATGGATTTACGGTTATGCTTAATAATAAGCAAACTTTGGTGTGAAATTGCAGTTCGAATTTTATGGGGGAGAAACATTCAAAATTTTAAAATTTTACTCAATTTTCTCCCCGAAAAAACAAAAACTATTTTGTTTAAAAACGGAATTATATCTTCGACTTCATCTTCAAGGCCCCCATTATTTCATTATACGTCATTTATCAGGAGTCTATGTATCACTGACATTTGTCATTTCGTTACGGAATTTATAAGTAGAACAGAATTTGATAATGCTTATGTTCAGTTTACAACGGAAATATTCAATATGATGATGAATCAAACCTCTCTGAAAAAATTAATAATTCCTTTCTCTCGTCCCCCCGTATATCAACTTGTTACTGACCTTCTCCAAGAGTCTTGTTTACGTGGCCTTTCCGTTTTGGAGTGTAGTTCGGCAATTGGTCCTAAATTTTTTGATAAGCTTTCTCAAATATGTCATGATTTAGAATCATTAAAGATAAAGTTAGATGAGGACTTCTCTAATGAATTAGTAGATTTTTTAGCATCTCAAAACACGTTAAAGTATTTGGAATTGGAGTATGTGAGAGATATTCGTCAATCTTTTACACAATTTCCCAATACTTTAACCAAATTACACATTAATGGAGTACATTTAGGTATACCATTTTCACAACTATTACTCATATCGGAGCTTTCAAATCTACAAGAACTTAGCTTGTCATTATGTAACGTAGAAGGTGTTTTAAAAGATTTCAACATACTTCAATATGTTGCCTTTCCGAAATTGCAGAGTTTAATCTTTGGAGCTGAATGTCCAGATAACGATTACCTAATCAAATTCTTGGAAATCAATGGAAAGAGTTTGATGAAGCTTAAACTTTGTGATAATATCGATAGCTCATTAAATTTAGTTTTAGGCAAATTTTGTCCAAATCTAAAGTCCTTATACACATTTTTTCCAGGTGGAGACGTAAAATCATTGAAAGAAATTTTCAATGATTGTCAACAATTAGAGCGCTTAAATATTTTGCTAAGTGGATTTGTTTCACAAGAGCTTGAAATATTGAAAATTGTTGTTGATTGTTCACCTGCAAATTTCAAGGAGTTATCAATAGATTTTGGAGAAGTAACTGGTGAAGATGATGAAGATGGTGAGGAAATAAACTTTTTTGAAAACGGATTTGTGTCTGAGTTTGAACAATGGGCGAATCGTGATCCATGTATTCCTCTTTCTTTGACCTTTATTATGACTGCAGAACATTTTAATTTTTCATATATGAATAACAAAACAGTTGCAGACTATTTAAAGTTAGACGTTATCAAATCTTTTGATATTTATATTAATGGTACCAGTTTTTTGTGATATGTTAATAATATATTTTTTTATGTGTTTTTTTTTTTAAAATGATTAAACAAATATGTATGTTTAAAATAAAATGTGTGATTTTACTTTTAACTTACAATTTAATTAATGCGTAATCATTTATTAATTAGACACGAATTGATCTATACGCAATATAAAAGCTTTCTCTTGTCTAATTTATATTTGTAGATACGTATCGAACAGTTCAATTCGATCAAAGCATTACAATTTTTAATAAAAAAATGCATGCTTAATTATCCGACTGCATCACCGCATCGTTAATAATTGTAAAATAGCCAGTATCCGTTAAAGAATGTGAACATTTAATGAGAAAGTAATTATTACAATAAAATAAATAATGAACAATTTCCAAATAAATATCTACGAGCAGTGTACAATTAGAAAACATAGAGAAAGAAAAGTGACTATCAAGAATGTATACAAGCATTACAATGAAGAAATACTGTATATTTTAACCGGTTAATGATTTTAGGCCAGCTCCAACCTATAAAACAAGTTCGCCATCGTCTTTCACCAACACTGACAAACATGTTGGTGGTTTCTATTGCTGTCATCGCTGTTGTTATAACCGTTGCTACCATTGCTATCATATTCGTTGGTGCAAGCCATTTTTTTTTGAAAGGAAAAATTTTCTTCATGATTTTTTATTAAATAAATTTTTAGTTTATTATTTTGCGCTTCTTCGATATCGAAGCTATCGATGACTTCGTAGATGTTCGACATATTGTTAATATGGTTAGTAGTCATCATTTCTTTTATATTTATTTTCAATGGAAATTTGGTTAAAAAAAAAGTAGAATAGTTGTTGATGTCATTTTTGTGTAATTTAGAAAAGTTAAAAAATTGATTTCTATTTTGAAGGAAACAATATAAAAATTTAATGATGACGAATAATATAAAATTTTTGGGTAATGAACCAAGTGCGCATTCCCTCCATATAAGTTATAAGTTAACTTTATTTGACGTGATAAAGTCGGAATTTTTTTTTTTTTTTTTTTTTTAAGCGGAATAGAATTAATTATGGTCGCACAATTAACATATAGGGAAAATTTCACTTTTCAGATTAGCAAATATATTGTCAACCTTTTTTTTATTATTATTTTGAAGATAATTGAATGGAAATAATAAATAGGTCGAAGAATTATAATATATGTCAAAAAGGAAATCAAAAAAAAAACTTAAACTAAAAGACAAACTGTTACCTTCTAATTTCGTTTGGGAGGTAATTTATTTAACCGTTTATTCGTTAAAAAAGAATGATTAGAGTTTTGTTTAATAAAAAAAAAATACAAAAATTAAACTATTATTTCCTAGCTGGCTTTCTGAAATTAGTTTAAGGAGAAGAAACTAGTAATCTTAAAAGACAGAATGAAACGAAGAATATTTATAACGTAATTATCCTTCTAAAAGTTTTAACGCAAAATTATAAAAAATGATGTCATAAAAAGATCAAAAAAAATTTTTAATATACCCTTTCTGTCTAATAAAACAAAAATATAAAAAACGAACCTCCTTCAAGCTTTTTTTATAAATAAAAAAATAAAATAAAAAATCATTATTTATGGTGAAAAGAGAACAAGCTGTCGAAAGTAAGATACAGTATGTCACTTCAATACCCATTCGATTCAATGATACACCCGTGTGAAATTCTGTTTAGAGAAAGTACCATCAAAATTATACGGGAAATGCTTTATAATGAAGACTTCAACAATATGACGGTCTTGAAAAAATCATCCGAGGCGTGGTCTCCAAAATACTGTAGGTTATCATCTCACGCTATTCATGCCTATCAAGTGGAGATGAGATCCCTGGACGATTATGTTCGGAATTGTAGATTTCATGAATTCTTTTAAGGACTCCTAACGTTATGTCAACTTGTTCTTGGCTTGCAGTGAAATCAAAACCTTTACATGTTGCATGGACGAATATGTATGGATTGAGAATTTATAATCAACTTGCCACAGAGAATTTTTAAGTTTTTTAAGTTGTTTCTGTGCGCAGTCCAAAAGATAAGCGATAACAATGTGGTTTTACCAGACTTACTGTTACAAACAAATTTACTCCTATATCAAGGGTAAATATGCACGAGTTCACTGTTACATATTTGACGAATAAGTTTTCTAAATAAATTATTTTTCTCGCAGTATTTGTTCAAGTCGCTCATTTTTAATGGCTCCAATTTCGCATCAAATAGCCAATACTGAGTACGAGATAATTAGCAATCCTTCGTCGACGTTCGTTTTGTTCGATCGGGTTTGTAATTTATCAACCATATTTATTAGAAAATAGGCTAACGTTATTTATATTTTGATTTTGAATCCAATATTCAGTGACCGGTAAAACTACATGTATTGTATTTAAACGACTCATTTCATATCTGAAAAGCAAACTTTACAAAACACCATATTTACACGGTGATGAAGACTATTCTTAAAAAGATAGATATTTATTACTTATAACCCCATTCTATGCTTACAAGTAAAAAAAAATTTTTTTACAAAAATCGATGGAGCTTGCTGGAAAGAGGGTTTCGCCCGGTTTAAGAAGGAATACGTTAGTAATAAGGCACTTGATACCAATTGCCTACATGTAGAGGATGATGGAAAGAAAATTCTTGGTGAAATTCCGAACTCGTTTCATCTGTTGACGGAACAGCATTTCCAATTATTTATTACTTATGAAAATTTTCATAAATGCTTCTGGGGACCTATGTTATCGACGATCAAATTTGACCACAAATCAAAAATAAAAGCATAATGTTGATAATGACAATGCTTGTGATGAGGAGGAATTCCGTTTCAGATCTCCCATTTAAATATGTAAAACGCTTCATGAGCCACCTTTGTTGACTACAATCTGTTCGAGAAAATGTATTGGAATCATTTCGGAGATAGTATTAGAAAAATAATAGGGATTGCTAGCATGTTTAGTGTTGGGTGCCGAAACCTACATATGCCGAAATATATTTGGATTCGGCAATAGTCAAAACCTAGTTTCTGAATTATTTTCTATATGCTGATGCTGAAATCCAAAACTTGTGCCGAAATCCGAAACCTATACCAAAATCTACTTTCGAAACCAGTACTGAAATTGAAACCAATACCTCAAAACCCTAAAACAAAAATATATTTTATTTAATAATTAATAAACTTTACATTAGCTGGTTCAATTATAAGTTCATTAATAATTAGTAATTACTTTATTTCGTTCACACTATACATTCCTATTATAAACAATAAAAAACTAAAATGAAGATATATTATTTCAAAAACATTGTTGCTGCTAATTCTGATGGATTATAATCCTCCTAATTATTAAAAGCTTCTAAATCAACTGTTTCATTCATTTTACTTTCTAATCCTTGATTATTATCTTCATTATCTCATAGCATTTTGCAAAAATCTTGTTCAATTTCTAAAGGGTCTTCAGCAATACTTCTAAATCATCATTAGTATTAGACTGGTCATTAAACAATATTTCGTCTAAGTTGACTTCTTCATCATCTTCATATAACTTCGCATCTTTCAAAACTTGTCAAATTTCTTCTTCAGATTTTCCTATTCCAATTTTTCAGATTTATTGTTAGTAATATAATAGGAATGCATCAAGACTTTCCATTAACAGCCTTGTATGACATGTTTCATAAATTCAATCACAAATTGACCAAATACGTTCACAACTTACAGCATGTAGTGAAATTGAAAACAATTTGACTGCAAAAAGTTGAAGATATGGCGGATCCATATGACAAGTTTTCTACCACTTCAGAGGCACAATTATGAATATAGGGAGGCTGATGTAATTGATAATCACGTAATTGTGAATGAACACATCACCAGCTTTTCATTAACTATGAATGTTTTTTTAGCATCATTAAAACTTTAGATTTGTTGCCAAATTGTTCAATCATTTGTCGATTATTGCTAAAATTTATGTCAACATTTCTATAGAATCTAATTTTAGATATTTAATTGACATTACAAAGAAATTTAAACATTTTTTCAGCCTAATTACTTGTTTTATTAATAAGCTAATAGCCTCTAAAAATTTAACCAAATAAAGTTCATTTAATATAGCTTCATATATTTATATATTAATAAATTTTTTGATTATGTAAGTTTTTTTATTAGCTACTATAATTTTTACCAATAATTTTATTAATTTAATTTATTATTTATTGTTTTATTTATAAATTATATAAATATATGCAATATCATTTTAAATTAATAATAGTTAATATTTTCTATTAATAATAATTAGTCAAAATAAAGTATAGGATTATATACAGTTTATTATATGATATCTGTTTATTAAATTATAAGTTAATAATAATTGATTTTTTTTTGCTTTATATTTTATTACAGTTTTAATTATTTTCTAATTATATAAAATATATTAAATTTATTTGCCATTTAATATGAAATAAAATATTTTTTCTTTATATATTAGTTTTAATATTAATTAATAATAAAAATTAAATTATACATTTTTATTATTATTTTAATATTAATAAAGAAATTTTAATAAATTATAACAAAAATGAATTTTATTTTTATTTATAAAAATATTTTACTTTTATATTATATTTTCAAATTTAAAATAAATTTTATATTTATGATCAAATATTCTAAAAAAAAAATTGATATTAAAATTTATAAAGTAATTTACAAAATTTATTAATAAACTCATTTTATTGAAAAAGGTTGCTTATATAATATTTCTAGGAATACTAATAAAATAGAGTATTTTACTTTAATCATATGATTTAGATTATCAGATGAATTGAAAAATCTGTTTTGAGGATATAGACTCAACTTATTTCACAACTGTATTTATTACATGATACTATATAAGGAGATATATACATATTAGATATATTTTAAGAATGCCGCATGAATTTAACATAATATTAATCACTGAACATATCATATTTCAATCATAGCAAATAACATTAATATAAATGTTGATCATTTGATTGATAAAATTTTATGATTTTTTGCTTTTTTTTACTTCATGATATGTAAATTGTATTACATTTCTAACCAATCGAACAGCTATTATATTAAAATATTTATTGACTTCTTACAAAACTTTTAAAAGCAAAAAATTCAGCTAGTTTAAGAAGATCTTGTTAATATATTTATTAGGGTCCGCAATTCGATTTGATATTTGAATATTTGATTTAATCAAATTCAAATCAAGTATTCAAATATTTGATTTGACTTGAATCAATAGTAAAGTCATCTCCAAAGCTTCAGGAATGGTTCTTACTAAGAAAACTATAGTTAAAAGTGCTTCTGCAGCTTCAGAAATGCCATTTTTACTAAAAAAAACATAGTAAAAAATGCCTCCACAACTTTGAAGACATTATTTTATGAAGAAAGCATAGTAAAAATGCCTTCACAGCTTTGAAGACGCTATTTTACTAAGATAACATAGTAAAAAATACCTCCGCAGCTTCAGAGACACTATTTTACTAAGAAAACAAGTAAAAACGCCTCTGTAGCTTCAGAAACGCTATTTTACTAAGAAAACATAGTAAATAAAATACATCAGCAGCTTTAGATACGTTTTTTACTAATAAAATTGTTCCAAAACCAAGATAGCAGTTATTACTAAATTTTCTTAGTATACCAAAGTAGCAATGGTGATTATTACTAAGTTTTCTTAGTAAACCAAAATCGTGATAGTGGTTATTACTAAGTTTTTTAGTAAAACCAAAACTGTAGAGTTATTTTATTAAGTTTAATAGTAAAAATTCACTTGTTACTAAACTTACTTTGTAAAAGCTATCTTAGAAATTTTAGTGCAATTACTAATAACTTTCTTAATTAAAACTTTAGAATAACTTTATTTTAATATATTATTGTAAAAATTAAAAAAAAATTATATTCGATT
>CAMKVN010002368.1:0-13879 GCA_946474995.1 Funneliformis geosporum
TATTTATAATTTAATATAATTTAATAAATTTAATAATAAAATATAATTTTTATTAGTTGACCAGATACTTTTAATAGAGTAGTGTAATTATCAAACATGTATAAATATCACTGTATTTTTATTAAGTCTCGATACCTTACAAGTAAAGAACTTACTATTTATTATATTATTAATAAATGTATAATTAATCAAGTTATAACTTATCCTTCATAACCCTTTAACCTGTATATATATTATTATTATTATTAACTTTGTGTGGTATTATATTGATTCATTGTATTGACTTAATGTGTAATTACTGAAACATAATCTCTGAAATATTCAGAAGTTACTTATGTGTAATTGAGAATAATTATGAATTTTATTTAAATTACAAATTAAACGTAATAACATCTAAATTATAGAAGAAATAAATACGAATTTATTGATATTAAAGGGTCAAGTCATCTTTATTGATATAGATTTAAAGAATTATAAATGAGCAAAGATAAGTTTTAAGAGATAAAATATTATTGATTAATTTATTAAAGATTTGTAATGACTCTACCTTTTTTATCAAAGTAAAAATACAGGATATTTATATAAAATACATCAATATGAAATAAATATTTAATAAAGTAAAGAAATATAATAAGTAAAGAAATTATAGAAATTTAAGAAATTATATATTATTAAGAAATTACAGAAATGATAGAAAATTAAGAATTGTGATTATTAAGGTTACTATTTGTCAACTATGTTTAGTGTAATATCATACATTATAGTAAGACTATTACTAATAACTTATTAGAATTGATCATAAAACCATTTTTGATAAAAAAATTTTTTTTAGATCAAAGAAATCAATTCTTCGAAAAACTTAATACTGAATTAAATTATTTTACAAATAATTTTAAGAACATAATTAAAACAATTTTTTTCACTAAAAATTTATGTTATTCATATGCAATATACAAAGATTATATAATAATGCTGTAATATAATTAATATATGTTACCAACTAAGGAGTAAAAATGTTGTTATACAGCTAAATTTATATGTGAATATATGCAAAATCATTCAATTGATTTTGTAAATATTAATATTTTACAAAGGTATTGATATCTTTAAATATTATTTTTACTTAAAAGAAATATTATTTCTATTAATTATGAATTTGGAATCTTTGATTAAAAAATTTTATTTGATTAACTTTTTCAGAATTATATAATAATTTTAATATCAAATTACTAAGTATTAAAACAAATTTATTATTTTTTAAAAGTTTTGTTAAAAATTTAAACATAATAGATAAAAATAATGAATTAAATTCAATAAGATAAGATACTACTAATTTTCACAAAGATAAACATAATTGCAAATATAGATTTTGTATAATTGTGATCTTTGAAAACCTAGAAAGCGAAGATTTAATTTTGTGTAAATATGGCATTATAATAGAAGTAAAATGTGAATCTATTCTGCACTTTTAGAGCATTTTAATTTAAAGGTTTTAAAAAATAGATTTTTTATAGTGTATTATTTGAAGAAATCATTTCATAATGAAATCTAAATTTTTTGTTATTAAATAAAATATTAGTATTTTTTAAAATTATATAATTAAAATTTTAACTAAGTAAAATCTTAGGCTAAATTTACTATAAATTAAAATTTTATCTGTTGATTATAAATCAAAAATAAAATTTTTATTATTTGCTAATATTTTTTAAAAATATTTAAATAAATTTTATTTATAGCTAATTTCATAATTCAT
This sequence comes from Funneliformis geosporum, assembly GCA_946474995.1. Classification (NCBI taxonomy): domain Eukaryota; kingdom Fungi; phylum Glomeromycota; class Glomeromycetes; order Glomerales; family Glomeraceae; genus Funneliformis; species Funneliformis geosporum. The sequence goes on from CAMKVN010002368.1 coordinate 1,754, forward strand.
GAACCATTAATAAATTGCAACTGAATGCGACTGAAAATTTTTTATAATAAAATTACTATAAAATATTGCGTCTGAATGTGACTAAAAAATTATTAATAGTCTACACAAGTAAAACGTTGTCCAACCAGTAGTCATAACGATCAAATATTATTTTTTGATCAGACTATCATCATACAAAATAAAGTGCAATAGGTGTTTATTACAACTCGGGTATAAATCAGAAATTTACTGATTGCTGTTTATCAAAAATTCCGATTTGTGTTAAATGTTATCTATTTATCATTATCAGTTCAGACTAAATTTAATTTTGAAAATCGTGATCTATTAGGTAATTATAATTTTATTACGAAAAAAACTTAAGACTTTCTAATTTTGTCATTAACAACAGAGTGGTGTAATTATATTAATATGTAATAAATTTATATGCCTGATTAAGTAGAATTGATGAGCAAAAATATCAATTTTTGATTATTGTATACTGCGGTTCGCGAATCATGTTAGCTGAAATTTTGATTGTGGTAAATTGCGGATCATATTAGCTAAATTTTTAACTATTTTGATGATATTAATATGAAGACAATATTGTGATATAATTTAAATTTCTCCAACAATGAAAATTTTCTAAATATTCATTAAAATTGGTATTATAAACTTTCATATCTATTAGAAAATGGAGTAATTTGCTATCCAATCATGATGATCTTAATTATATGAACTGAATCGAAAAATGAAAAGGAAAAGCTGTTAGTAAACTTTTTGCTATTGGTTGATATGAAGTAATATACCCAAATCCATTTTTTTAGGTAATACAATTCTGAAGAAGCTTGATGCCCGACCTGAATATTACGGCAACTACATATGAAAGTGTCTCCCTATAGGAATAATAGCTATATATGGAATTGGTTTTCTTTTGCCAATTTCAAATCTGCAAGGTATAAATCGACAAAATATATTGTGTATTGGTATAATACAGTCTCTGCTGATATCATAAAATCTGTTTAGTCAGATTTCCATATTGCAACTTTTAATATCATTGATTTGGCAGTAAAATCTCGTTTGGTGATCTAGAGTTGGCATAAACCATCTTATATAAGCCAATTGATGTGTTTGCTTCCCTCCTGGTAGTTTAATTTTATGTTCAAAAAAGTATTGAATTTGACCAGGAAATACATCAACCAAATCATTTTCTTGTATGAATTTGGCAAAGATGAATGAATTCTTTAGGTATCAGGACGTATTTGACGATCCAAATATTTCAGCCCCAATTCTAATACATCCAAATTGATTAATTTGAGGCTGGATGACGATTCAGTGGTCAGAACGTACTGCGTTTCTTTGAACTGATTCTGAAATAGTTAAAAAATCCAAATCATATGCGATATTATAATAATCTACCAGAATCTTGTATATTTCATCTGGTAAACTAACGTTAATTTTTTTTGGAGCCAGCATCTCTCCAGGGAAAGGCTCAGAACTGGTAATTGTATCTTCAATTTCGAGATGAAAGATCTGCCTAAATCGGCAAAGCTCAGCATACTCAAAATTATCATAAATTGCTAAGCTTCCCAAAGGTATCCAGAGTTGTATCAATTTCAAACTTTCAACAAGCTTCATATTATCTGATTGAGCAGATAGAAGGCCATCAAGTCGCCAATGCTGCATAATGATTCTCAGTAGTTCTGGCTCAATTTTGTGATGACTGTTTGGGAAGAATCCTTTGGAGAGTATTTTTTTTAACAAAAATTATTCTAAATATACTTAAACCAGGTTCGATAAAAATAGGCATATGACTTACCCAAGAAACCATTCATACTTTCGAATGAGTAGCACCAGAAGGAATATAGGTGTCTATAGTCTTGACAACATTTGACGATATGAAGAGATAAGTGAATGTTAGAGGTATTTACCTCTGGACCATAATTCTCTTCAACTAGTTTAGCAACTTGTAGTAATCAGAACTGAGCTTCATCCAATGTATTTTTATTAATAATGCGTGCTATTAATAAGAAGCAACCCTTACAAAATTAGACAAAATTCTTCGATTTTCTTCATCCAAAAGATCCCACATCAATGGAGTTGTATACACCATGATTAAAGATTTCTATTGATCAGCCGTAAAACCAGAAAATCCTTTACCAGTTGCTATCTTGAATGGGATTCTTCTAAGATCAGCCAATACCTTGACATTTTTGCTTGTTTCTCCATCAACTCAAGATCAGATTTGAAAATTTTGTTTTCTATCATCTCCTGTTTGTTGTTTCTTCCAAATGAGAGCATTACGACGATATTTTATTGGATCTTTTGCTTTAAACCAATCAACCATGTTATTGAACCCTCTGAAATTTAGCTTATGGCCATTTTCTCTACTTGCTCTTTTGTGACACTGATGACATCTGACTAATGCTGATGCGTGGCCACATAACTTTCTTGAGGCCAGAATATCATTACTACAACAAATTACAGCTATTCTGATATTTCTATTAATGGGATAATTATTGGTAACCAGTAAGTAAATTCCATTCAAAAATTCCAGTAATTTATTTACTATTGGTGCGAGAAAATGGTTAATCTTATGCAACTTTACTTCTTTTGGTCCTGGTAAAAGACTGAGAGTCAACATATTCCCCTTTTTAAATTGAACATCCTGTGGAAGATTACAAATACTGCCATATATCACGCCACTGCTATAAGAAGCTGAATCGAAGGGTTGAAACCAATCCAAGTTTATCATAATGCCTAAATGCGAATCAGTAGTTTTAGATGTAAAAAATCGAGATTGTTCAAAATTATCTGAATAATCAAGATGTGATGAATAAGTCTTCCAGATTTTGCCATCATAAATATTTGTAATAAAATCAGATTCAGTATCCCAGATGACCTATTTATTCAAAAGTGATTCAAACCCTGGTCTTTGATACATAAATAATATTTGATTCTTTAAAGATGTTAATGGATATACCATCATTGGTCGCCAGATATATCTATTATTCACCAGAACCCTCATCAGCAGTTCTTATCTACAAGATTTATGTTGACTTTTTATCGGATGATTTGGGAATTCTATATGGGTATATTTAAATCCTGAATTCGCATTATCATCTGAATTTGCTAGAATTATTACCGTAATATCATATAACTTGTTACAATCAGGACAAGTAGCAAAAGTTTTTGATTTTTTCCTGATACCTAGTAATTTCCTAGCCATATAGGCAGTTGAAGGGAATTCTTCAAATCTATGTGAATCAACATCTTTTAAAATGAGGCTAAAGAAACCAATTAACAAGTTGATCGCAACATCAGGAAGTCTAAACCTTTCTTGATATTTAAATATCCAGATAAGGATTGATGAATTGCTTACATCTATATTTATAATAAGATCCTCCTGATTAGAATCGTAATTAATATTAGCACCAGAAGTCGCAAATAACTCAATCTGATTCTCATCATTGTTAGAGAGTGGTTTATCATCATCTAATGCTAGTTCATCATCAACTGACCAAGAATCTTCTTTATCACCAAATTCATCAACTTGTTGCTCAGTTTCTTCATTCGAAATGATAATGGTATTATCAACATTATGAAACTGATCATACCTTTGTCATCTTTTTTAGCAGGAACTTGCTTCGTAATAAAAAATTCTTCATCAAATTGTTCTTGATTACTATCAATCATCGCATTATCTTCATAAAGATTTTGAGAAGAACCAACAGCGATGGATTAAACTTCAGCCAAAAAACAAATCTTTGAACTATAAGTATATACTGGTATTAGATTAGCTTTTCTTTCTTATTCTTTCTTCGTTTTAGAGATAGAAACTCGAAGCCGTTTATCTTCTAATTCATGTTTTTTCTTATTCTTATTTCAACCAGTTTACCATTGCATCTTATACAATTACATTACTCTTTTGGTTGAACTTTTGTAGATTTTGTTACTGGTGCTGCTAATGCTATTGATGTTTCTTTATTTGATTCTTTTTTTATTGCTCGTTTAAACATTTTTAAAAATATAAAGAGATCAAAAAGAAATTAGCAAAACAGATGCTAAACGCATATATAATATATATATAATTTTACTTATAGGAAATCAATTGTAAGTAAAAAAGCTTAAACTTTATTCTGCTGATATTTAACTTCTTATTATATTTTACGTATACTAAAGCTTATCAATTTAATAGATATAAACAAACTTTTGAAATAACTTTACAAGAAACTTTCTTTTTCTTTATACTCAAATACACACAAATAATTCTTTAGTGACTCATGACTCATCACTCTGCTAAAAGTAAATTGTTTTCTCATTCAAGACAAAGCAAAGACAGTTCTCAGTCAAGAAGCAAAAGAGATATGAATAGAAACAGAAGAAGTACCTCTAAGGGAAGTACAAAACATATCAAACGTAATAGGTAATATAATATAATAACAATAATATTTGCTTGCTTCGCTCGTTGCATATAACTTTTCATAATCATCAGCATAGGTCTCTATCATACAGTCAATCTGATTCTTCAGAATCTAATAGAGAATCTTACGAGAGGCCACAGAATCACAAAAATAATAATAATAAAGCAGAGGAAAAGAAAGAAGGCAAGCTTTAATTTTATTATCTTTAATTATCTATATATTGTTTATATTACCATCTATATGTATATCCATTTATAATTTTCAGGTCTGATTGCTTTGCTTTTACAAGAAGGCAAAATTTGTAATCTGCTCAAGGAATTAGTTAAAAGTAAAACGAAGAAACCAAAATAAATATTTTTCTTGTAAACACAAATGTAAATCAAGATGATAATGACTTACAAATCCCATTAGAACGACATTCAGACAATTATTCTGATGTTGAAGATTCTAATATTGAAGATTTTAATGTTGAATCGTTTGATTTGAATACAAGCAGTAGCTTCTACAGAAGATAAAACCGCCCACAATCAGTTTCCAAAATAAGAATTAAAAGAAGATCTTCAAGACCTGATTCAAACTCTTCTAATCTTGATCGTGATGAAAGTATTATAATGCCTCAGTATTTATATTCAATGGACTTATCTGATGATCTTTGAGAAGCCTTGAGGGTAAGTAATTTTTTATTTATTTATATATATACTGTATATACTAATGTTATGACTTTTATGTTCATCGTCAAGTTTTTTGCATAATCAAAAGATTACCTTCTAAAAGTCGATTAAAATTGGATGAAACGTTTAATACTCTACATTGTCCCGTAAATGATATAATAGTCCAAGCTGTTATGGAAGCTTTGGAATCAGATATGTTTCCTGTCACAGATGCTATTGTATATGATATGATTCACATTCGACATAAGCACCAACGTGAAGAGTACTTAAAAAAATAACGATCGTTGGCCTTTTAAGACAAATAGACCAGACAGAAACATTTAATTAGCTGAAGGAACAATATAAGCAATAAGCAAATTCTATTCGTTTATTTTTATTCTTTATTAATTTATTATATTCAATCATATTCAATAATTACAGAAACGAAAAAATTGGGCTAATACAATCGAGCGCTTGGAAGCCATCAAAGATCTATTAATTCGAATGTTCAAGAATAGAGAACTTCTATTAATCAAGAATGATTCCTCATACTACTCACCCGAAGTATCAAAACTGATCAGGATAATCCTTCTAGCAAAAGAAAGATTGTTGTGAAGGATCTGAAATGGCAACAGTAACATCAATAAATTTCATTTGATTGAACTTTTAATTATTATTACACAAACTAATTTTTTCCTAATTTTTGTTCGTAGTTACGATAATTCTTGCGCAATTATGTTGATTGCATATTTTTTGAATCATCTAAAGTTTCGAAAAAAAGAATTTGTGTTTATGATGAAATCAATGCTTATGACGAAGAGTTTACAGCACTATTCCAGGCTCCAAAATGGACCATTGATGGCTATAAAGGTTCTTTAAAGGTAACTATCGAAAGGGCTTGTAGCAAGCGATCATCTCATACGTATCATTAATAATTGAAAATATCTGATCCCAAATTCACAACTAATACCACTGAGATTATCAAGAAGAGGAAATAACAGGTTGCAATTTGAGAATAAAACCTAGAAAATTGAATCTACTACAGAATCAATTAGCAAACAATCAAATATTGGGAAAAAATATTATTAAAAATATAACTGATTTTAGTAATAGACATTTCACTACACGTTAACATTTTATTACAGAATAGTGAGTAACATTTAGTAATAATTTCGCAACTAATAATTGAAAATTTATTTTATAATAATTTGATTAATATTACATTTAAATTAAATATGTGAAATATATGCAAATCAACCTAAATCAGGAGCAATTTATGTAAAATTTGCTTAAAGACTTTAAATAGTAAGGTTACTGATATGATACTATAAGATTAATCTGATATTTCGGATGAAGTTTAAATTAAAGATTAAAACCAATTGGGAGATTTCTGATTTAACTTTATTTTTAATCCGCTACTATGAATTAGTTCCAATAGTCCTTCTATTGATATCCAATATATTCCTGATTTTTAGCATTCTGATTGGGTTTGGTCGTATACCGATTGCCGCTATTAATTGATCACAATCGGCATTTTTAAACATGATTCAATATTCTCTAATCAGCACCCTACCAATGTCCAATAAAAAAGGCTATTGGTATTCGATTAAATGTCAATTTGTTATCATTAGCATCATTAGACTAGTGTAGCTTAATAAATAATAATTAATTTTTATAAAAGTATAAAAATAAAATAAACTACAATGATAATATGATGTGATATATAGATAAAAATATATTAGCTTAATAATTTTTTATTTTTTTCTTTTGCTCATTTTAAATTTTTAAAATCTCTAATAATTATACAAATAAATAAGAAAAAATATAAGTAAATTTAATCTTATAAAATGGATTTTGGGCTGTTCTATCATATTTAATATTTTATTAATCAGTTTTGTCTAACAACTGACTATATACATGATAAATATACTGTTTAATGAATAACGTATAAATTAACAGTCAATAAACATATATTATGGACTTTTACATTAATTTTAAGTCAAAATTTTAACAGTTACCTTATGATTTTGACTAAAAACAGTCACTGGACTGTTTGGAAAGTTAGTGATGGTGTTCTATATATGATACCATATAAAAATTATTGTCAAAGATTTTTTGTAATCCCAGATTTTATTATATAATAAATGATCAATTAAAATTAATTAACAATTAATTATATTATAGCATTAGCATTAAAATATTTTAATTTATTAATATGATATTAAAATATTTTGGTTATCAACATAACAAATTATTAAATGATTTGAAGCGATATCAGGCTCAAATTGTGATAAATGAGTTTCCTGAAGTGGAATTTTCTTCTGCTTTGCCTTTATTTCTTTTAAACCTTCTGATAATTTTTTTTATCAATTTTGTTAGAGGATAAATGAAGTGAAGTTTAGACTGCTTGATTGATAATGACATATTTTCAGATCTAATTTGTTGAAAAGCCTTTCAATTTGCTGTTGGTGGATAATGATGAAGTAGATTCAGGTTTTAATGAAATTATACAATTCAGGGAAGTCATATACTGACAATTTATCAGCCATACAGAAATTTTCTAATTCTTTGAAAAAATCATTGTTTTGTAATAGCAATTCATTTAGGCCAAAGTCACTAATCATTCCTTTTGTTAAATCATCATTCAACTCTTTTACATACCGTAATTCTAGATAATTTAGTGGTCTAATCCAGGGTTTTTTTAAGATTATATGATAAAAACTGGAGACGAAAAATCTAGCATTATCACTACCAAGACGGCATACAACTAATGGTAGATGAAGCTAAGGTGAAACCAATTTTTCAAAATATGGGCGTGCGTCAGTTAAAAAGGGGAAATTCATAATTTCATTATTTTGAGATAAATGAAAAAAAAAAATCAAATCACAACATTTGAGAAATGTAAATCTTCTTTACTTTTTTGGTATATACTAAATTTTTTTCTTTTAGATCTTTGGTTCAATTGTATGTCCATGGAACCACGCACGATATTAAAAAGATTCTCAAAAATCCAATGAATATTATTTAGCCCATTTCTAGAAAAAAAAAGGAAAATGTTAAAATTACGTTCTTAATTTCCTATTCATAAAAGCTATAAGGTAAAACATACCCTCAAAAACCATTCTAAGAGTTCGTCTAGTGTTCCGATCTGATTTTTTTTGTTCATGAAATGATCCGACCGAAACCGGATCGGATTTATAAAGTTGATTTGGATCCAGTACGAAATCCGTTCTAAACTGATTCAATCCATCCGAATTTGATTTGAATCTAACTGATCCGAATCCGAATCTGAACCGAATCCGATCCGTATCCGGTCCGAGATCCAAATCTCTTAAAAAATAAAAAAGAAGGAACGTTAGAAACGTTCCCAATACAAAGAAACCAAAGAACATCTTACTCACCATTAGTTTTGCCCATTTCAAAGTCCAAGAGACCTTCCCCTACAAAATAAAGAAAAAAGAACGTTAGTAACATTCTCAAGACAAAGAAAACCTCTTCAAAAATCTCTTACACCTTCAGGTTCGCCCATTTCGAAGTCCAAGACGTTAGTAACGTTCTCCGAAATAAAAAACAACAAAGAACGAACTTACCTTTACCTAATTCGTTCAGGGACCGTTCGTTCGGCTTTATCCGTTCAGGTTCCATTTCTAAAAAAAAAAAAAAGAGAAAGGAACATTAATTACGTTCCCCGAAATAAAAAACAACAGAAAAACAAAGAAGGAACTTACCTTTACCTAGTTCGCTCAGGGACCGTTCGTTCGGCTTCGTCTGTTCGTCCAGGTTCTGTTTCTATAAAAAAAATAGAGAAAGGAACGTTAATTGCGTTCCCCGAAATAAAAAATTCCCAACTAATAAAAAATTTCAAAACGAACGAACTTCAATTACTTCAGGATCTATTTTTAAGTCTCAAGTTTCTCTAAAAAAGAAAATAGAAAAAACGTTAAAAGAGTTTCAAAAATTCCAATTCGTAAAAGTTTTACACTGTTGTAAGTTTTTTGAGGAAAATAAAAAAAAAAAAAAATGCTTTTTTTAAACTACAGTATTTAATTATTGTATTATACATTTATACTGTAAAATAATTAAATGGGTGGGTGCTTCATCCATTGTTCATTATATGTATTCTTTGTTTGAAGCATAATTGAAGCTCATATTAAAAAGGTGCTAAACTAGCTTGAAACATGTTTAGAACACATGTTAAACATGTTTATGAAAGTTTATGCTCAACTCGGTTAAGCATATTTTATTGAAGTAATTTAACATCTCGAGTTTAAGATTATGAAGTATTTCATGTCACCAAGAAAATTACGAATTTTTTAATGATCGATGCAACTTATTCTGGAAAATGATGAATATGTTTTCTATTTAAAAATTCCAAAAATATTCATTATCCCTTCATAAAATTGTTGGGAGATCGACAAAAAATGAGAATTCCTCTCAAATTTTCGGGTAAACGCTAAAATATCATTGGTCTTAGTAGAGCATCATCTTTTCTCTGGTAATAAGGTCAAAGTTATTAGGTCCAAGACTACATTTTTAGCATGTGATTCTTAAAAAAAGTTAACGAATACATCCGGAAGACGTCTAAACATTACGAACTTTATCACATTGATAAACGAGTTTTCGATAACCAAACAAACAATTTAGGTTCTTCTGTAACTTCATTTGGGTTTAAATTCTTAATTACAAAAAAAAAATAATTATAAAAGGTCTGAAATATTCCCACCAATCCAATCGTTTTCTCTAACTCATGAAAAATCTTATTCTGATTATATGTCTCAAAAGTCTCGCAAAGTATCCAGAAACCATCTTTTAAATGTCAAATTGCTTATTTATTCGCAGTACTTCTGAATAATGAAGTTTGCAGCTTCATCCAAAAGTTAAAAACTGGTTAAATGGGAGTTGACGAGGCATTTTATAAAGCTATTTCGAAAAAATTTTAAGTTTCATAGGTTGTGTCACGTTACATTGCATAATGTTTAATAATACTTCGATAATTAGTTCAGCAAATTAATTTGCTTAAATAAGGCTATTAATAAAATTAAAATTAATGTAGAAACTAGGCCGTAGAGATTTTGAAAATTTTGAAATAGAAATATTATCTGGGAATTATTGCTAATTCTTAACGTTCTTTGAAGTTTATTAAAATAATTGTGTCAATTTGGCCGCAAGAAATTAAATTAAAATACATATTATTCGTACTTCCGAACGTTCGAATTCAGTTGTTACACCAATAAAGGATGAAAAACATTTAATCGCGATTAAGCGATTTCATCTTTTTATATCAATTCTAATCCTCCTAATATCGTATAGTAAGTTCAAAATTTAATAATTAACAACATCATGCAAAAATATCCATATCATAAATGTAATTTCTATAAACTCACAGGATAACTATCAATTATCGGCGAATTCTTCAAATATATATCAAATTTACGAACATGCAGATATTCTTAAATATCCAATACTCTTACAAGAGCTGATTAACAAAGCAAGGATATACTACAGTCTAGGAAGGAATAGGAAAAACTATAAGTTTGTTAGAGGCGCACCATTTTTATTTTTAATATTTCGATTTACTTCGCCATTGTCGATCGCAGTAATATAAGTTTTTGTTTATTTATCTTTACTTCTTTATTTGATTTTAATCTTTTTCGAGTTGAAGTACTTTGCAAGGAGTATTTTATTTTGTTTCGTTTTTTTTTGATCATTTCGTTGTTATTTTTTATGGGTTCAAATCTAATCGTACAACGATAAATTATTTATTTTCCGTCCGTTTGTATTTAATATGGTTATTCTTCATTTATTCCTTCACATTTAGGTTTGCTCGCTTTGGAAAGGCATAGGATAGAATTTTTATTTGGTTTATCGACTTTTTTCTTGATCATTTGTACTATATATAATTTTATTTATTCGTATTTTTTGCGATCAATTCGGTTTTGGTAGAATCGATTCCAATCCCTAGTACGATAGGTTTAGAATATGTTTCTCAAAAATAGTATAATAATGCTAATAATGTCAGCTTACAAAATAGCCTTACGAATAATATTCCAATCGCACATTTCTGCAACGACTGCGCCTTCCACAGTATTAACAAAATCATGTGATATTTACTTTGCCATACGTAGAACAAAGGTTGTACAGAGCGATCATGGAATAAAACACGGAGTTTTATTCCCGTTAAACTTTATTTTTTGAATAAATTTTATTTCATTGCATTATGTCCTCCATTCGTATGGAATTAGTTAGCGATGCATGTGATAGAGCATATGCATTAACCGATTATAACATTTATAAAGACATTGACAAACGTCATGAATTTAGGCAAAAAACAATTTACGCTGACGAATCTCTCACTAAAAAGGAAAAATCAGAGGCAATAAGATTATTAATTCTGAATTATGACTATGAGAAAATTACCTTTAATCAAGGAATGGAAAGAGTTTGTGAAAATTGCAAACAAGAATGTTTTGCAATAAATTATTGCGTACATTGCATTCGAAATTATTTAAAATTAAAATTTTCAGAATGGACATCGGGAAATAATGAAATTGATAATTTAGTAAAGAAATGTCAGATGGTAGCAATTAAACCTTTTAAAATAATTGAATGGATCCCATTCGATAAATTGCAACATATCAAATATTTAACTAAAGGTGGATGTTCAGAAATATATACAGCATATTGGATTGATGGAATTTATGTAAAATGGGATTCTATCAGAAAACAATTAATAAGAATTGGAGGACGAGAAATCATACTTAAAAGGTTAGAAAATGTCGAAAGTGCATATAGAAGTTGGATTGAAGAGGTATGTAATTTTAAAAGTATTAATAATTGATGGTTTTTTATATATAAAAATAGAAAGAAGGAAACTAATCAATCAAAATTTAATTAATAGGCTGAATCTCAATTAATATTAAGCAGAAAATGGAGTGGTTTTGCTCAGTCTTATGGTCTTACTCAAGATCCGCAAAATAAAGATTATTTTCTTGTAATGCACTTATTCAACATAGATTTAAGAAAATATTTACAACAAAATCATAACCAACTTACATGGAAACAAAGAATCAACATAA
>CAMKVN010002369.1:0-13878 GCA_946474995.1 Funneliformis geosporum
TGTAGAGAATATAATTATATTGTTCTTAAATTATTACTACATCTTTATACTTAGCCTTTGACTAGTTTTTCCTTGAAGTTCCTATTTGGAGTTTCTAGTTTAGAAGGTTACGCGTGTCATCATAGGCTAATGATCTATTACTTCATTTCTTCATTAATTGATTTGGTTAATTTTGCAGATCACCTTTGCCAATTATTATATCATTGATTCTTGTAAATCAATTCACATGATGATCATTTGTAGATTACTTTACTGCGTCATATTTTCAATTTTCTTGAGGATTATTTAGGTTACATCACCAAGCATTATAGAAGTTGTGATACACCTGACTATAAATTTAGAGATTGTTTCAATCAAAAGCTTTTAGACCATTATATAATTATTTTAAATTAGAAATGTATTACTCACTATGTATTTTAGCTTTCAACAAATTCAATAAAACTACATTTTATGTAAACACTATTAAGAGTATCCCTAAACCTATTGATAAGAAAACTACTATATTTTCAAACATGATTGATACCTTCAAACTTATTCAAGAAAGATTAGATATCATTGAAAATTATCTCATCACAATATATCAGTATTGGGAAATTAAACAATTTTAGATAGTTTTGGACAGGTTTTAGACACAATTTCATATGTCCAAAACCTTATCTAAAACTAAAAAACATGTCTAAAACCCATCACTGGAATAAATGATGAAATCATTTCCATTAAAAATGATATAATTGTTTACTCATAAAATAAAGAAAATATTAGCATTCATCTTAATTATTTAGAATTTATGCATAACATAAAATATAAACCAAAATATACTAATTATTTGAACTATAAATATTCTTCTTATAATAATTTCCTTATGTCTGAAAATGAACCTGTATTCCCTTTAAATAATGTCTTATTTGATAACAAATCCAATGATAAAGTCATTACTAAAGATAAATACTATAATTAAGAAGTTGCAACTTGGTTGCAACTCCTTGTAAATTTATTTTAATATAAAAATTCATAAATAGTTGCAACTCAAAGTATTGCAATTTAAGTTGCAACTAGTTAAAAATTTTAAAAATAATTATGGGAACTATCTTTAGACATATATGAAATATCTGATATGATTGACAAATAAAATATATTAGACAGATTTAACATATATGATATATTAGACATATTAGTTATATTTTTCTATATACTGTATTTTATATAAATAGATAGTTTTTTAGACCACGTAAAAAGTAGAATTTGACAAGTCAGTTTTCCAGTAGTTTTTAAGAGGTAAACAGGCCTATCGTATTATATTTTAGTTTTATACTTCGTTTCTTTATTTTCTTTTTCTTTTCTCTTGTCATATCTTTTATTCTCTTTATTTCTATTTCTTATCTTATCAATAAACATTTTACTTGAAAATATAATTACTCAATACCTCGTGAATTGTTGATTGTAAAATACTCATAAAAAACCTTTATCTGAAACCTTTGCTTGAATTTAGTCATAATAATAAACTTGTAAAAACCTTAAGATTACTATGCAATTAAAAGAAATAACACTCTGACACCTCATCTAACAGTTATAGTTCGCAAGAATTACACGTTAACATTATCTTTTTCTAAAATTTCTAACAATTTAATATTTACAATTACATAAATTACTGCTAAACCTTTCTTCTTTACTTAATGATCTACTTATATAACTTTTCCAGCTTCAGGATAAAAAGTTTTTCAACTAGAGCCAATTTGGCTACTATTTTAGTTTATTATATTTACCAAACCAGAACTTGCCTTCACCTAATATCCAACCATAATAGTATCAAATCTAAAATAGTATGCTACTTTATTACTTTCATATTACTACAACTTCTTCTTTTTGTTTAATGAAATAATATTTATAGTTATATTTATAGTTAAATTAGTTTTTTTACATTTGACTTTTGTGGCTTTTGGAATTTTTTTTTGGCATGATTCATGTAATATATAATAGGTTTAAACATAAAATTTACATTATTAAAGTTATATTATTTAAAATTCATTTTACAAATTTGATAAACTAGATAATCATTTTGATAAATTTAAATCAATTTATAATGCAGTTTTAGAGAGATAATTAGAAATAATTTATTTAAAAAAATTAGGCACTTCTATAGTAAAAAAAAGATGCTTATTTTTAGAAGTATATGATAATTATTATTATTAGGTTTTACAATTTAATTTGAAATTTAAATATTCAATTTGATAAATTTAAATTAAAAAATGAATTATTTGATCAAATATAAATTAATCTATAATTCAATTTATTCAAATTAAAATTAAATATTGATTTAAATTAATTAGTAAATCTATCTTTAAATCTTTAGAGCTAAAATAAATATAGTAAAAAATGCCTTTAAAGCTTCAAAAATGTTTTTTCTGTAACTTCAGAAATATTTTTTATTAAGAAAATTAATACTAGTAAAAAATGTTTTACAATTTTAAAAATATTTTTTTCTAAAAAAATGAATTTACAGCTTTAAAAATATTATTTACTAATAAATATCTTATAAAATAATATTGATTTTGAAATATATTTACTATAAAATACTTTGTAAAATATTTCTATAATTCCAGAAATATTTTTTACTAAAAAATATTTTGTAAAAATATCTATGTGATTTCATAATCATTTTTACTTATAAAATGATTTTGAAAATATGAAGGTGATTATTATTAAGTTTTTAGTAAAATTAAAACTATGAAGTTATTTTACTAAGTTTTTTTTAGTAACAACTATCTTTATAATTTCAGAATCATTATACAAGTAAAAAATGTCTATGAAGTTATAAAGGCATTTTTACAAAATATTTCTTAATAAAAAATATTACTAAAGCTATTGGGATATTTTTATAAAATTTAGTAAAAAAAATGTTTCTAAAACTGTAGATTATTTTTATAAGATATTTTTGAAATTATAAAGTTATTTGTTACTAAATTTATTTTATAAAAGCTATTTTTAAAATTTTTTAATACATATTACTAATGATTTTTTTAATTAAAACTTTAGAAATAATTTTATTTTAATATTTATTATATAAATTAAATCAAATTTAAATTGCTTCAATTTTTGATTTGATTTAATTTTAAAAAATCCTAATTATTATAATATATTATATATAGTATAATATGAAATAAATAAAATTTTTAATATTAGTTACACTTATTATTATATTTTCTAATTATAATACCTTACAGAATAATTTAATTTATGATCAAAATCACTCATATACAATTGAAATTTTACATTCTACATATTTTTTTAATATTTTTATAGATTTTATAAAATCACTTCAGTTTTTTACAGTTCATTTTTATTTTATTACAATAATAATTGTAATAGAACTTAAAAATAAAATAAAATTTATAACTTTTCAGTCTTAATATTAAAAAATTATTGTATAAATTTAAATTTATTTCTTTAATTCTATTTTTATTTTTTTACTCTACTATTACTAAGGTTGAAATATCTTTCTTAGTTATAAAATTCAGATTCATAATTTGTTAGATATTTAAATTATTAATTTATATTTATATTGATATTTTGGAATTTATTATGTATACTAAAATATAAAATATTAATCAATTATTAATCAATTATTAAATATTTGTTTGAATTAATACCAAAGATAAAAAAAAGTTAAAATGTTTTATATTTATTTGAATTATTTTAATAATTATTTGTATAATATTCAAATAACATACTAGTAATTTATTTTTCATATTATAAAAATCTTTAATATCTTAAGTTATTAAATATAAAAATAAAAATAAAACCAAATAATTATATATATATTATAAAATAAAAGAATCTTTAATCTTTTGAAAATTTATACTATATATATATATAAAAAAAGGTGATTTCAAAAAAATAATTACTTAAGCATTATCTAATAATAGATATTTTTAATAGGGAAATATATTGCAAAGAAAATGATTTGCTGATTTATCAGAAACCAGATACAGTCATACCTCTCTATAGCGAATTTTTATATAACGAATTTTTTGGACAACTATATTAAATTTACCCTCGTTATAACGAACTAGCCAATCAAATTCTTTAAAAAATTCACTATAGCTCTATAGCGAAGTTGAAGTTCAGGACATAAAATTCGTTATATCAAGGGTTGACTGTATACTAAAGTCATAGGATCTGCCTCAGTTCACATAGTCAAATCTTTAGCTTCTTGTTTTGATAATAATGATTTATCTATTGGATCATCAAAAAATGATCCTTCTAAAGTTGGCATATATATATGGGAGCTTGTCAATAAAAAAGGAGGAAATCTAAAAAATATAAAAATTTTATTTCATATGCTAAATATGATTTTTTTAGTAAAATAAGTTCAGATTTAACTTTAACTTATAAAAACTTTTTTTTTAGATTTCCCCCTTTCTATTGACAAGCTCCCATATCTATAGCCATCTCATCCATACCTTTTTTGCTAACCCTTTATGTCTAGAATTCATGAACTTATCAGCTAAGATATAGTGATATAATTTTGCCTGAATATGTGTAAACATTAAAATCACATTACCAGGAGTCTCATTCTTATATTTGCCAACTGTTTGATCTTTATTAAGATTAAAGAGGTCAGGTCGCTTAGACATATCTTTATAGATATCTTCAGTCTTAGTTTTGAAGAAGTAAGAGTCTGTATCTATATAGCCAAGTTCAACATTATCCTCATATTTTTCCTTCAAATATCCATACCAGAATTTATACATGTGAAGCTTGCTAAGTTCTAAAACAAATGCTTCAACTATGATAGGCTTGTTGAGAGTCACGCTAGCTTTTCCTATATGCGTTCCTACTAATATAAGTCCAAGTGGTCTGCCATACTTGAAAGATGGCATGTGAACCTTATTCAAGAAAGCTTTTTCATTTCGCTCATTATTATTCTTCATAATCTTGACATCCTGATACTTGTGAACATTTTCCATAGTCTTGCCATATACTTATACATTCATAAATTTGAAAAAGTCACTCAGAAATGTATTTCCAGCTTTTTAGCCTCATTACGTAGATCAGTATTAAAAGTTATATATGGTTCAAGCCAGTTAGTCTGGTCGAAGAAGAGTATCTCTGAAACTTCATTTACAACTATACCTAATTCCACATAGTATTGAAGCTCCAGATAATGAATGACATAGTTCTTTCGTGATCCAAAATGAGGGACTAATTTTTCTGTGGCAGAGAAGCGTCCACCATTTAATTGTTCTACAAGTTTAGCATTATAAGGACATAACTAATCCTTTTCTACAATGACATTTTTCATGGTTGGAGATAAGTCTGATAAATAGTCATGGGTTTTTAAGGGAAAATGAGAATTAACTTTTAAGAAATACCCTTGTTTAGCATCAGATCGTGTATTGAGAATCTTTTCAAGATATTTCTTCTACATAGCTGGATTTTTTAGTAAATATTTCCGACTAGCTTCCCATTGATAATTTCTGATAGGCAAATATTGGCTCATAGAATGACCATAAAGATTTGTTGTGTCTACATATGAGATATATGTAGTTGGTTAGGATGGGTCATAGGCTTCTCCCATCTTGAGATTATTGGCCTTAAAATATTATTGACAGGCCATAGATATACCACCATGTTTAGCTTTTTCAGTAAAATCATGCATAGCTATATCTGTGAAAAGTTCAATCCTAACTTAAGCATTCCATCTCAGGATAGTGATAGGGCAGAAACATAGTGACTGGAATTAAGTTCATAATATTCTATAGACATTTTTTGAAACTCTGTCCAGACATCTATTAGACTAAGTACATCAGTTTTAAGATAGAGATTATGATATTTACCTAGATTTTTACATCTGAATTCCTTCCATACTTTCTGAGCATGTTTGTAATCATCTTGTGAGATTTTACCTTTAAGAGTACTATAAAATTCATGAATGGGAGGAAGTTCTGTCTCCTGAAACCTATCATGAGAATCAATATAGTCATAGGAATAAACTTCTTTACAATATACTAATACTAATTACTCTTCTGTATAACTTAAATTTTTGAAATATTCTCTTGTTATTGGGTGGTTATCACCCAAATTTTTTGTAAGACTGGCCAAGCTACTATTCATGAACTGCATGCTATTTATATATTTGAGTTGACCTACCTTCATAGACTTATATTGCTCAAATGTTTTAGCTATAACTTGGATATGAAGAGCATTAGCTGATCACCCGACAGACTCATAAAGCAAGTGAGAATCATAGCCTCGAAAGTTGTGAAATATAATTGGAATTGAGGTCTTCCAATCCTGTATTTAGAGTTTGAGATTACAATCCCTATAGGCTGATTTACGAAACTTACCTGTGATATGACAGTGGTCCTAAACCTTATTAGCCTTAGCTTTTTCACTAGCAATTGCCTTGGTCACATTATTAATGGTTGTTTTGATGCCATTATATTCAGCTGAACCTTTTTAAACTTTTTTAGCTTCTCTTTAAGATTGGTTATTTTGTTTTTTAGGTGCTCAATTTCATCTATATCTATATCAAACTTACCTTTACAGATCCAACAGTTAATTACCTTTGCAAAATTTTTTTTGTCTTCTTTGGTCTCAATTCGCTCATATTTAATAGCTAGGATCTCATTGATTTTGACCAGCTTTTGATCAATTTTTCAAATGAATTCTTGTGTGACATTTTCTCTTCTGTATAGGAATGGACCCCAGACATCTCCAGTATCGATCTAGTGAACCAAATAGCAGAAACTGTTAGCCTTCTGCTCAGTGAGTTTAATCATACTTCTATTATATGTCTCATTACATTTCTTATTATTAGCCTCAAAGTCAACTGTAATAACACATGAAGCATTGATCATTCAACCATAGTTTTTGAACTTCTCGTAATCATTGACCCCTTTCACTGGCATTGTGACTCTTTGAAGGGTATTTTTATGTATTCCTAAACATCATTCTAAATGATGTTCTAGAGACTTTTCAGAAGGCCAGCTTATAGTGCATCTATCACATAGATGTTTCTTAGCTTTATGCGTATTATTACCATAAATTAATCTACTAGGATTCTTAATCCAGAGAAAATAGTTCTTTTGCCTATACTTATCTGTCTCATTATTTTTAGTAATATCTGTAAGGGCTAATAACTGAATTTTATGTTTTTTTTTTTTAGTTTTTACTAGCTATCACAGGTTTTGGAGTAGTTGTTTCTTCTTTCCATTCCCAGATATTGATGGAGATATCTGGATTCATCTCCTCAATCTTTTGAAATATTCGTGGGCAGATGGGAGTAGGCTTTGGAATTCCATCTAGCTTAACAATATCTAAGTAGATTTTAAGATTCTTAGCTTTAAAAATTCGATTGAGATTATTTGTATGTCCATCCTGATGAGCAAAGTAAACACCTATTGCACCTTGAAGGCAGATTTTAGAAGGTCTATTTGTTTCTGGATTTATAAGAACGTAATTATCTGGATTGATAGTACATTTTGTATTAGTAAGCTTTTTGGAGGTGGGGATGAAAGATCTTCCAAGAGCTCGTCGTAAAGTATATACCTCAATAGATATTTTAAGAATTTGTTCAAGAACATAACCAGATCCCTTTTTTAATGTTTTCTCAATCTGATTATTTATTTTTCCCGCAGTTTTTGTTATATGTTCATCTATATTTCCTTCTAAAAGAATCGATCGCATTCTCCCTCTTTGATGTTTTTCTATATATGATTTATCACTTGTTCCATCTGGTTTCTTTTAGTAATCAAATACAGACATAATACTACTATGGCTGATTTTATTTGTTCTTTTCTATAAATCTCTATTTGGAGAACTTCTGTTATTTTCAGATGAATTAACCCCATAAGTTGAGGCATGTATAGAATTTCTTTATATTATATAAGATCAGCTATTGGTTGAATAAAAGCATATTTAGGATTGTTGTCAGGATGAGGAACTTTGCCTACCTATTTGCTTATTAAAGATCGATTTTTATGTGCTTGGGTTGCTGGACCAGGTCCAGCTTCAAGATTTTCTTCTGGTTGGGAAACTTTGATTTTCTTTCGTGATCTGATTCTAGAAGTACTTCTATTAGAAGAATTTTCTATTAGATCAAACCATTCCGCATCTGTTTTTGGAATTTTTTTACTAATGATGCTTAGGTTATTTTTTATCTCAGGATTTGCTAACCAGTTGATTAAATTTTCTATAGATAAAGGAGTAGTTTCCTTTCGACAGTTACTTTCTCGGATATAAACTATTGGAGTTATACTTAATACTGGTTTTAGTTTGCATTTAAACTTTCTATTTATATGTTGACAAAGTTTTTAAGGTGTAGTAAACTCATTATCATATCGATAACAAATTCGATTACTTTTTACCATTCTGTTTTATATATAGTATCTTTCAAACTTTTTTTCTTTAAATAATTATTTACCTTGGTATAGGTTAATTATTTGTAAAATATAATACCAATACCTTTACAAAATTTTCTCTTTAATTAATTATTTCCCTATATATCAAAATGATCAGAGAATATTCCTGTCCATATTTGCACAATACTAGCAAGACTTGTGATAAGTCCTGCATGCGTGAAGAAGGGTGTTATGAGCATTGGAAAACTAAGGTATGTGTACCATGTTGTATATGTGGCAAGCCTACTGGCTCATTTTCTAGGCGGTGTACATCACATGTTAAAGGTTATTATGTGATTCAATACTATAACAGATTACGTGTAAAGCCTTAAAAACTCAGAATAAATATTAACTTTTGGTTAATTTTTTTGGATAGACTTTGCTATGCGATTTTTGGTTAGATTTTTTTGATAGACTTGGTTATGCGAATTTTTTTGGTTAGACTTTTTGACTTTGGTATGCAGTTTAGGCTTGCATTATCATGTTCAGCTCAAATCGCGTCACTTTTTTCCTTGATTTTCGATGGCCTCTCTAGAGGCAAGCAGAATAGCATAAAAGTTATTATTCATATTGGGTTTGCAATGTCAGGCCCAGCTCAAATCATATGACTTTATTCCTTGATTTCGGTGGCCCCTCCTAAGGCAAACAGAATAGTAAAAATTTTTTGATATATTATTTGGGATTAAAATCAGGCTAGAATGGTTATATTAAACAGTATAATTCTTGATATCTGAAGGTTAATTCTAAGCTAAGTTCGATATTATCATCTAGAATTGAGTCAAAATACACTAGAGTTTAAAATTTGATAATTGATTTGTATAGCTAGAATTGATTCGGAAGCAATTTGGTGATTTATCCCTAAAACCCCTTTTTGATATATATATGGTATACAATGCATTTTTTTAAAAATATAATGACCAGTCAAATTGATCGACATATATCAGGAATATTTTTAATGCGAAGTATTGTATAAGATTTATGGTTCGTAAATTTATGGGTGTATTATAGCATATGTTTACTTAAAATTTACGTTTTTGATATAGTTCTTCGTAAGATTTATGATCTGTAATGTTTACGCTATACTATGGTTGAAATACTTTGAATGGTTTATGGTCTATAAAGTTTGCATAATATTACAGTCAAAATACTTCAAAAGGTTTACAGTTTATAAAGTTTGTGTGATACTATAGTCAAAGTACTTCAAAATGTTTACAGTTTATAATATTTGAGTAATATTATGGTCGAAATACTTACGGTTTATAAAGTTTGCGTGATACTATAGTCAAAGTACTTCAAAAGATTTACGGTCTATAATATTTTCATAATAATACAGTTGAAATACTTACAGTCTATAAAATTTGCGTGAGAGACGGTCGAAGTAGGGATCGAAATCGATTCTAAAAACTAAAATCGAAAATTGAAAGGTTAAAAATTGATTTTTCAAACAATTAATCGGTTATTGAAAATGATTAACAGTTTCATTTTTGAAAATCAGATAATCGGCAAATCAAAAGATTTTTTTAAAATTATTTTATTAAATTTAGTAATGCAAAAAGAATCTTTACTTTTAAGCAAGTTAATATCATAATCTTTATTGATTAAAATAAAAAAAAAACTAAGTATTAAACAAAATGAATTAAAATGTTAATGCAATATATTCATAAATTTCTTATTTTATTTCAGAAATATTATTTGATTGACAAGACATGTACTGAGTCGATTACGATCACGAATGATTAGTTTCCAGCATCTGAAAAAGACATTCTGATGGTATCGAAGTTGCAGGTATAGAAAGATATTTTTGTATAAGTATTGTTAATTGCAGATAATGAATTTTATTAACTCTCCACCATTCAAAAGGATCATATTGTTCAAGTACAGGCAAAGTTTCTTCATTAAGGCATTTTGTAAATTCATCCTTCTCAACTGTTTGAACTGTATTATTCTTTTTTTACAAATAAAATGCTCATAACAGAAGAACCTAAAGTTGTCAGTGTTGAAGATTGTTCTATATCAGAAGATGCTGTAGAAATTTGTTATTCAACACATAGTTCTTCAATAAATTGGTCTTTATACACTTAAATAAAATAAATAAATAAATAAAGTCTAAATATTTTAATTTTTTAAAAAAATAAATGCATACTTGATCAACTTGATCAATAAAATATAAATCTTTGAAATGCAGATCATAAAAATACTGCATATATTCCTATATTTTCTGGATAATCCCATCTAATTGACAAATCCTCTTGGATCTCATCTCTTACAAGTTTTGCTTCACTAGATTTGAAATGATTAAAATCTGTTAAAAGTAGATTTTTTAAGGATAGCATAGTTGGATAAATCAGACTAAGAGTAGGATATTGTTGTCCACTTTAAAGTCATGTAGCTATTTCAAAAGGACTTAATAATTCAGTAAGTCCTTTAGTAACTTTCCATTCATTAGTTGTAGACATTTCTCAATATCATACATGCATGATTACTATATACTACCATACTATACATACAGTATCAACCATACACTACATATTTGCTATATACCTGAAAAATATTTCGTTTGATTAGAACAAGATCTACTACTTTTATCTGTTTTTATTTATTTTATATAATCAATTTTTGCCAATTAATCGGATTAAATAAAAATCATTTAAAATCGTTACAATTAAATGATTTTAACTGAGTTTTAAAATTTTAATCGATTTTAGTTTCGATTTTTGATTTTGGTGATTTTTGTAGTTTCAATTCCGATCCCTAGGTCGAAGTACTTCAAAATATTTACGGTCTATAATATTTGCATAATACTAATAATACTATGATCGCAAGCAGTATTGTTATAGTATATAGTTAGAATACTGATAGGACATTGATAGGACAGATTGGACATTTAAAACATATATAGGACATAGTTAGAACATATAGTTAGAACATATAGCTGGGACAGCAAATTCTTGAGACATAGGAAATGTACATCACTAGTCACAAGGTTATGGTACGTAATTATTAAACCATTAAATTTCAGATTTACTTAAGAAAATTTTAAGCATCGAAAAAAAAATTTTTAATTATGACCACCAGATCAAGTTTATTAAGCAATAATAATACAAAATAAATATTAGTCTATAGAATTTTTTTTTTCATTTTGATGGTGATGATGATCTTGAAGGAGAAGATACCGTAAAACTATTTTCTTTATTACTACTTAGGAGCATATAATATAATAGTGATACAGCCAAAAATTTATATTCAAAATAAAGGCATGCATTTACAAAAGCATTGGGTTCATGTATATATGGATTTTTTACTTTGCTTGCATTTCGTTTACTAAATATTTGGCTAACAAAGTTGTAATGCTTTGGTTGGAAATTATTAATTCCTGAGTAAAGATGCCAGCCAAAACTCCCTTAAAATAATTTTGTCATAACTATGTTTTTAATATAGTTTCAGCTAATTTCAGCTTTCGGAGTTTCATCATATCCTCACTATATTTAAATATAATTTTGGCTGTTTATTAATTACCTTTTTTGAGTTTCGTCTCTCATCTTTACTCCTGAGCAAACAAGCAAACATATCAATAAATGATATTCTGCTATGAATTAATTTTGGGATTTTATATGAGAAATTATTTTGTTATACGAGCAAAACATGTTTGTCAAACATTCTTATGCATTGTGATATATCACTATCACTACTCTGATTAAGTAGAATGAAAAAATAAAGTTTCTAAATTTATTTTAAGAATAAAATTTGCATACGTATAACATATGACTTTACCTTAAATGATTTAATACAGAAATAATACAATTACAAACTTAAAATTTTTTCATGATAAAAAAATAAATAAGATAATAAAATATAAGTCTAAATGCTACTCCGTAAGTATTAAAATTTTTTTTTCTTTTTTCCGTTATATTTTCATATGCAGATTATTTTATGTGTAAAATATTAAAAATGATGTCTTTATTAATATCTCATTAGTCACAGCATAAATTTAAAATTGGCGAAATAATATATGATTTAATTTATTATTCAAACTTTATACTTGACACTTAATCAAGAAATTGAAAAACAATTAAAGAAAGAAATAAAGATAAGAAATTGTTTGCTTCCTTCAAAATTAAGAATAAATAGAATACATTTTATCAAATATGTATTATGCAAATATGCGTATTATTTACATTTGAAACAGAATGTATTTTTAAATTTTTATCATATAATTATTATAATATAATTAAAATAAAATTATTTATTATACATATTACCTTCTTAACATAACACGTTTGATCCTACATTTTAATTATTATAAATTATTCTTATAATAATAAAATTTTGTATTTTGGAAAATATCTATAAATATGCGAAGTATTTCTTAATCTCTACTAATTATAATCACAACAAAAAACTGCATCAATAAACCCAATTAACTACATCAAAACAAGCAATTCTTTTAATTCAAAATTTAAAATGCCAAAAATCACAAAATTTGTTGCAAAAACCAGAACAATTTTCAGTAATTTGATTTCAGGAAGTAAAAGGCATAATGATGAAGCTAAATCCACTACTTTACAACTAAAGAGAACGAGAGAAAGAACATCTGAGACTAATTACATAAACATTTGAAGAAATAGTCCTATTGACCTAGATGGTAATATTTTTATAATTTTTATTTTATTTAAATTATTATTATATTTAATCAAAGAATCAAACAGACAGAAATAGGATTACAAGAATTTTGGAGAAGACTTAAAACAAAATATGAAGATAAAAGAGAAGATTGAAGAATTATTAATAGGACAAAAGATGATTGAAGAGAGGTTTGAAAAAATAGAGATAGATTACGAAGAAAAGAATCTAAATAAGGAATTCGCAAAGGTAATAAACCTTTTATATTTATATTATATTGTTATTATATTACTATTAATATTTAATTTATTTAGGATATATTAAATAATGTCGTGAACAATTTATTTAACGAAAATATATATCCTAATAAGGATGAATTTTATGATCTACAATTGATTACATGGTTAAAAACTATGGTGAATTTTTTAAAAACTTAAGTGAAATCTACTGACAACAAAAACATAGATCAACAGATAATATTAGAACAATTTGCTTTATTAATTTAAGCTTTTAAATAACAAATAAATTTATTTTTTTAATAGTTTACATATAAGCATAGAAGTTTCTGAGGTTTGCTGACTTCCAGAATAAAGGAAGCTTTATTCGCTGTATTTGGAGAAACATATTTACCCCTGATAAGAACTAATGCAAGTATACAACTGAAAAGCATTAGCTTCTGTTAAGCAATGCTTCAATAATTTATGTAAGCCATTTAACAATGATAGACAACCTGGGATGGGAGTCCATTGTATTTAGGGTTGGTAAAAGTCCTAATAAGGCCTAGTTGGTCTTTAAGAATTAAAAGATAATTTTAATTTATATACTATTAATTAAATTTTTTAATAATAAATTAATC
>CAMKVN010002370.1:0-13866 GCA_946474995.1 Funneliformis geosporum
TAGAAATTGCAGTTTGAGAAGTCCGAAATAGGAATTTCGATTTGGGATATCCCAAGTTTAACTTGGAACATGGTGACGTTTGGGCTACAACAGTGCTACTAAATCCCTTCTTAAAAGTGAATATCCAAACGAATCCATAGATAACATACTTATTAAATGTAAGAAATATGGATTATGTTATAGCTGCAAGCAAATATGCACTAGAGAAAGATTTTGTCAACCCTGTATTTCATCATATTTTAAACAAAATAAAGGTTGGACAAGTGCCTTATAAAAATTTATTCAATTTCAATTATCTTGCAAAAGGTGGTTTTAGCACATTATATAAAGCAGAATGGATTCAAGTTCTTCGCATAAATATGGACGATGTTGATTCATGTCATCCAAGTCATGGAGGATTTGGTCAGATATTTCATCATTTGTTTCATTCGTTGCCTAATATAGATACAGACAATTATTCAAAAAAGAAAAATGGTGATAGTGATAATTTCGATTATAAAAGAGCTAATAGATTTGGATCCATATATGCAGGAAGATATCTGGATTACTTGACAATTTTAAAAAATATGTTTGTTATATTAAAATATTTAGATAATTCAAATTTCACAGAAGTATTTTTACAAGAGGTAAAATAACACTTTTCAATATTTGATTATGGTTTATATACATATTTATAAAACTATTTTAATAGGTACATTATTATAATAAGCTATCACGAGCTAATTCTAATATTGTAAGATGTTATGGCATCAGCAAAGATCCAACAAACAACAATTTTATAATGGTTATGCAATATATTAATAATGGGAGCATTAGAAATTATTTAGATAATCATTTTAATAAATTGGTTTTGATTACAAAGTTAGATATATTGCACAATATAGCAGTCGGTTTAAAAATAATTCACCAAGATGGACTTATTCATAAAGACCTCCATCCCGGAAATATATTAAAGGACGACTTTTCAGATTGCTATATTGCTGATTTTGGATTATGTAAACCTGTTGATGAACAGTCTGTAAAGCAAGATGATCAAAAAATATATGGTGTTTTACCTTACGTTGCCCCAGAAGTATTGAGAGGCAAAGTTTATACTCAGGAATCGGATATTTATTCCTTTGGAATGGTAGCATATGAGATCGTTTCCGGATTACGTCCATATCATTTTTTACCTCACGAAGATTTTCTTGCTGTTAAAATTTGTGAAGGGGTTAGACCAAAGTTTGATGATATCAAAATACCACCATTTTTAGAAAATTTAATTGACCAATGTTTAAATGCAGATCCATTAAAAAGACCATGAGCGGAGGACTTAGAATTTCGTTTAAATCAATGTATTGATGATATTCGTCAAAGGAAAAATACAGATATATACGAACAATTTAAAAATTCGGTATCTGTACAGCCTTCGATTTCATCTCCATATGTAACGGATTCACAAGCAATATATACGAGCAGACCTTTGGACTTTAAAAATCTTCACGAACCACAAAATTCAATAAAAATAAATAACGAATTTTATGATTCTCTAGGTATGATTAGTTTTATATGTTTACCTTGCATAATCATTTTTTTATTAATTATATTTGTTATTTTAGAATCTTTACGAATTTGAGTTTCCAAGTTAAATGTTTAGCTTAGAATTTTCAAACTGAGAATCAACAGAATAAATTAAGGAGGTCATTAAAATTTTTTAAAATTTAAATTTAATGCGTTATTATTATTATTATTAACTTCTTTGAATAAAATCATTATTAAAATAACACGAGATTTTATTGTTACCTCCTATTTGCGTAAGAGAGGTAATTTAGATTAGATATAGTTTTATAGCTTAGTTGTTACAATGGTAATGTAACGAAAATAGCATGTATTGTATATCAATTTTAGCGAGATAAAATAATAAAGTCTTTATTGAATAAAATAAAGAAATAGTCTTTATATAAATTGACCATTACTGCCTCTGCCGGCTCTCTGTAATAGGCCCAAAGAGAAAAGAACTATATAAAAACCAAGTTGTTCAAATTCTATCGTTTAGCTAAGAGCGAAACAAAGCTTTTTTATATAAAAATTTCCTTACCATGGCTTTGTTACGGCATTCTCTTGAACTTGCGGTTTGGATGACGGAAATGCCAATTATTCGATCACTGATGTCAAAAGTGGTCATTTTGACATATATCTTTCATCTTGCCTGTCGCATATATTGATCGTCATAGCCAATTTTGACGCAGTCAAAACCCGTTATCCTTTTTCTTTTTGGCGCGAAAATTTCACCATGCGCGGATCAATAAAGATTCTGAATTGAAAACGCAAGATCGAAAATTTTTTCAAGAATACATGAAAATAGTACTTGCCATCAACCAACTTTAATAAATCAAAGAAATTTATTTTGTTGGAAATTACGTTTATATCCGAATGGTGTCTCAAACCGAATCCGTATATTTCCCAAAATCTTGAGTCGATTTAAACTCAACACGCACGAAATTATCTTGTCATTAAATGATTACAAGCTATATTTGAAAACAGTTTAATCGAACCTAAATTACGCCTAAATAATTTTATTAAAAAGTTACTATTCGTTGTTGGATTCTTTAGGAGATGAATTTCACAATTGGCGCAGCAATTCCTTCAAATATTTGACACTAGGATCAAGCACGAACAAAGCTAAATAGCTAATTTATACCTTTGCTATTATTATTTATAAGCAATTCTTTTTGACACTAATTCCTTAAATTTCTCCAACATTATCTATTAAGTATATCAAAGGTACTTTCAATCATCAACTTTCCACGAATAGATAGAATGTAGGGCAACACAGAAGGCCACATAATTAGTTTTTTGATTCCTTTCATTGGTGTGAGGCAAATTAAAAAAGTATGTTAAACTAACCGTCAAAATGACCATAGTTCTAGAGAATTCTTTGGATTCAAAGTTTCGTGACACGATAAAATGTGACTTGAATAAATAATCAACCATTCTGTCAGTTTAACATTTTAGACCCAACTGTCAGCTTAGGTCATTTCGTCCTTTTACCACATTCTCCACCGTCTTGTTAAATGAATGATATTTTAAAGAATTTCCGCGGTAGAATTTATATAAAACGACTTCGTTTCACTTTTGTTAAGAAATCTTCCCTTAAGGTTTATTACAGACGTAGATTGAGGCAGCAAATTCTCTATGAAAATATTATATAACAAATCAAAGTTCCATGAATTTTTTTATTATTTATTTTTACAACAAATAATTGTATAACTATTTCTGAAGATTAGAATAAAATAAAATTAAAATTATGAAAATGAAATCATACTGAATTGTTGCGGGTTACTAAATGTTCTTAAAAAACAAATCTTTTTATTGTAACCATAAAATTTATTTATTGACGCATTCATATAATTTTACTTTTTATAGAATAAAAGGATTTAATCTCCTTTTTCTTTAATTAGAAATATAACTTTTCGAGTAGTAAACAAATAGGCATAATAATATCAGATAATGTTCATAATAATATTTAAGAAAAATTCCTTTTCTTGATATCTTATTTTGACTAGGACATCCGCCGGATTCCAGGTTAAGTTGGGGAGTGGATAAAGCTCTAAAGGACATCATCACGTGATAACTCATGCTTCGAATTCAGTAAACAACGCTTGCAATTGATGCAATCTTTAAAATTCGTTTTTTTCTTTTTTTTTTTAAGACGCGGTGAAGCATTTATAAATTCGTTTTTTTCTTAACATTTTTTGAACAAAAATTTAAAATGATCTCCAGCTTTATTTAAATACGCTCTCGTTTAAACGCGATCTTTAGGATTAACGGTACTATATTAAGAGAATGAACGTGGATTCGTAAAATGAAGATAATTATTTGGTAAATTCAAATTTGGTAGAAAATAATACCACACATCAGATTATTAGACATATTTATCCTAAAGCAGCAACGAGTTTTAAAAGTAATTTACGCGTTAATGTTTTTTATTTACTTTAAATAAAGCACGCAATGAACATTAAAAAATGAAATGTTGAACAAATCAAATTAATTTGGATCTCGAATGCTTAACACGTTTCCATAATTAAATTATTAAGTATTAAATGAATTTCAAAATGATTGATTTTAATAATTATTTTTCATTCATGCCGTATTCTTTTTTTCTCTCTCACTTTAATCAAACAACTTGCTCCCTTCACTTAACCACCACTTAACCCCGAATTCTTTTTTGGTATAATCTAATTCGTTACTAAGTACATCAAATAGAACTTTTTGTAAAGCACTTAACCCAATACCACTACCAACACTATCCTTCCTTCCATTTGACCTTTCTTCCTTTAAAAATTCCTTAATCCTTGTTAATAAATTTTCCATGAAAATTAAATTAACCGATTTAACTTGATCTATCAAAGTTAAAAGCAAATGGCCTCTACTCAAATACAATGCTGCTTTAGTTAAATTCTCCTCTTCTTCTTTTTGCTGTGAATATAAAGGATCTTGTTGTTCTCGCTCCACGGCTTCATTTTGATTCTTTGATTGCTGCTTTTCTATAAAATCTTTATCTACCGAGCCTTCTGTATGATGAGAAAATTCCGGATGAGAATCTACGAATTTTAAGATTAGACAAAATAAAGATTTTTTAATGCAATAATCTTAAACAAACTATTTAACCAAATATATATAATGAATACCTTTATGTAGACTAATGCTTTCGATTTTTTTTATAAGTATTTCTAAACATAACCAAGCTAAAGCATCATCAACCTCCGATAGTGATTTTATGACAGTAGTATAAGCAACTCTAAGTTGTCTTACATCAATGTTGGATGGATAAGCCTAAAAAAAAAAAAAATTTTTTTTCATTTTTTTTTTTTTTTTTTATATATAAAAAAAAAAAATAGCAAATTTCTAACTTACAGTTAACAAATAATTACAATAATATGGACTTATTTCCTTTGCGATTTCTCTTTGATTAGAAAATATTGACAATATAACAGCATTTGCCGATTCAAATATGTACTTATCATCGTTCCTCAATAAAAGTCTACAAAGTCATAATATATATTAAAGACAATTAATTATTCTTGTTTTTCTAAAAAAAAAAAAAAAAAAAAAAAAAAATCTCATAATAAAGGATACCCGTTAAATATTGGTAATATTTGATTCTCCAAATAGTCATCATCTAATATTTTAACCAATTGTTCAATAATAAGTAAATAATATACAACTCTACATTTCTCATGAGGTTTATTAACATTAATATCCGATTCCACATCTTTCACGATAGAAATTACTTCATTTGAATTATTAATTTCTATTATCTGATTTAGTACACTAAAAAATACATTTTTATAAACTGAAAATCCATACATTGAAAATTTTGATGTTATAAAATATAGGTAAGAATATGTTGATAAAATCATCATTCTCTCTACAAAATGTTCCAAATTTTTTTCTTCAGTTTTATTTATATATGAAAATTTTGATGAATTAAATTAATATTTTTGTCTAACTTACCCCGATCTCCATAAATCTGCGGTTCGGATAATGATCTATTCATAACTGATTTAAATATCATTGTAATTGAAAATAAAATAAACTTGAATATTTGCCAAATATGCGTCATGCATTTTTTATTTTCAGATTCTACGTGAAATGATTTATGTTAAATCAGGAATCATAATAATTGTTCAGTATTCATATTATTTACCCAAGGAATCCTCGCTAGCCAAACTAAGTGCAGGAGACTCATCCCATAGCTTATATAAATTGATGGAGAATTCATTGATCCTATATAATAAATTATCAATTTTATTAATTATTATTTATTTTTTTAAAAAAAAAAATAATAACACGCTCTTGTACCTTGTAAGTGTTGAGGAAATATCATTTTTTTCAACGACTTGAGTCATTTTCGATATCGCCCATGAAATTTTAGATAATTCTTTGTAAAGCGTATCATTATTCTTTTCTTCAAGAACTTTACACGACTCCTTTTAAAAAAAATGTAAGTATTGGAAGTAATCTTTTTTTTTAAAAAAAAAAAAAAATATTAACTTACATTCCAATTATTATTTTGTTCAATGTCCCTTAGAAATTTTCCATTTTGAAATAAACGAGGATTTTCTAACACAATATTTATTAATAAAGTCATTAATCTTGCCTATTTTAAAAATTAAAATTAATTAAATCAATAATTTTGATAAAGAATCAGGATGATGTACCTCACCTTGGAATTTAATTCTTTTAATTGTACTTTTGGAACGAACGGAATACATTGCGCGCATATAAAGGTTAAAGTTTCTTGTTTTGCATCTGAATTAAGAGAAAGTACAATTAGTTTTATAAATTCAAACTTTTATACAAATATCTTTATCTTACCTTCATTGATTTGATCGATTAAAGAATCGATACTTTTTAAAAAAGCCAATTCAACTTCAGAAATGAGTTGACCAACGCTTTTTCTCCTTTTCGAAAGCTGATATCCCTTCCTTAAAAAAAATAAAAATAAAAATAAAAAAAATTAAAAAAAATTTTGATTAGATACATTCAACCGATTCAACAAATTAACTTACAATAAACCAGCTAAACTAACAAATCCAATGAAATTGTTTTCATTTTCAAATACATTTAATAAAGCTCTAACCCATTTAACTTTATCGCTTTTCCAAAGGTGATCATTACAAAGTTTTTCGTAACTTGAATATTGTATCATATAAAATATTGATAAACCTTTATTAAAAGTATATTCTTTATCAAATTTATCTTCGGAAGAAATAAACTCTTTTAAAATATCTTTAATGAATGAGAGAGGTGATGTTTTATTAAGAAGTATTTTAGAAATACTTGCGTGTGGTCCGCTATAAACTGTTGACTGGTGGTTTAGGGACATTATTAGGTTATGTAGAGGAAGCAGGAGGAAAAAAAATTTGCAGATCCAAAAAAAAGCATAAAAATGGAAATCTGAAGTGTAATCATGTGATTTGTAATACTTACTAGATCGAGGAACTTTTTAAATGCAAAACAATAGGTGGCGAGCAACAACCTTTGAACTGAAGTTGTTTTAATGTAATATTGCAAGAGAAGCAAAAATCAGCGGACATAATAAAGCATGAAACCAACATCAGTCCATGAATCGCTCTTTATAAATAAATAAAGCATCTAAAAGCAATATTTCTTTGAATAATTCTTTACTTAAAATAAATATAAACGTATGTATTTTGACTAGTTTCGTCAGGAAAGAAAAGAAAATGTCTCTTGAGTTTAATTCGTCATTACCTTTTATTTTTTCAATTAATAAAGCCCATTCTAAGTCACTCGTTTTTTATTCGCTAAGATTCAAATGTTCAAAATTTTGAATGGCATAAAATTTATATCTTAACTTATGGAGATAATATTTAATGAAGAATAAGAAGTTCCATAAAATATTATTTGATTGTCGTAAATGTTTCTGCGAATCCCTTTCTTTTTTTTCTTTTTGTGAAATTGACGTTTCTTTGATGTCCCGCACACCCAAAAGAATATTAAACGGTTCATTTTATTAAAAAGAATATTTTTTTGCGTTAATTTTTTATGAATTGAATCTTTATTTTTCATTAAAATAATAGAATTTAAATTAAACGATTAAACTTTTAACCAGAACCGATAAAAAAAATTTTTTTATTAAGCCGCAGTTATTATATATTAATATTTGTAAAAAGAATGAATTGGAGCCATTGAACTATTATGTTAAATAATGTCCGCTTTTTCAAGTGGCCAATTATCACTTTAGAAAAGCAATTCCTTGCAATTTGTTTAATTTAATTATTTACCTAGTTATTATATATCGAGTCATTTTAATTAATAATTGATCAAGAAGTAAGTCATTTTTGGTTTCTGATGAAGGCTAAAGTTACTGTAGAATTTAAAGATATTTAAATTTATCAGTTTTTAATACTCTACCATCTCTATTGAATGAAATTTCCTATCACTTGCAATGATGCTTTGTAACTAATATAGTAACAAAGCTTGGCCTTAGTTATAGATGAAAGCATGACGTGACGTTCTTAATACCTTTTACAATTAGCTTCGAATGGGAGTAATTCGAGTTTGGTATAATATTTCAAAGAAAGAATTTTATTGATAGTATATTATTAATATTGTTTTTTATAATTTTTTACGATAAATTGTGCAAGTGCAGGAAAAAATCAAACTTAAAGAAGAATAGAATCTCGGATGATTATTCAATCCACGATAAATTTATCACATCGTTGCTCGTTGAATAAATCAATATTAAGCAAGAAATAAAAGGGAAGGTGTCTAACCATTATGCTAGGAAAGCCTTGATTTTATTTACCTGGCGTGAATCCATTTCAAGATTAGTCATAAAGAACAAAAGAAGACAATGTTACAGTATGAATGCTCCCATAGACAAAGGAAAAAGTTATTTATATATATACAGTACATTAATTCAAATATTAAAAAAAGTTGCCGGTATAAAAGAAATCTCTTTATTAAATATGCTATACATTCAGGCTGTAGCATCGTCTTTACAATCTTCAATAACAGTATTAACATCCATCAGCTCCTCTAACGAAATTATTTTTATTTTATTATTTATTTATTTCATATTAAACTTGGATCAGGCTGATCAAGAATCCGATCAAGGGAGTATATGAATTTATGTTATGTTATCTGTTTAATAAAATAATTCAACAAATACACCAGTACATAAAACTTGGCTTTACCGATGGCATAGCATTGATATTTTATTATTCGATTAAACTTCCACAACGCGGCTAAGATTGGATATAAATTATTCTAATGAATATCTATAAGGATTCCTAAATTGTGGAGTTGTGGAAAATTCATTCATAATATCTACTTCGTCCAAAACACCACCACCAACTTTTTCAATAATGGCAAGATGATCATTGGTAATTCCATCATAGCCTACATATCTAATTCCACCAGATTTATAAATATAAAATAATAAATGCTTCTTTTTGTTCATGATATCCAAAAATGAACTTAAAATGATGTAAGTAAATTGAATACTGCTATCAACACATATTCTAGATAAATTATATTGAGGAGCGGTAGCCAATAAGGTGGTAAATAAATAAGTAGCATCAATTTTATCTTGAGAGGAATTTCTTAAAATCAAACTATCCAATTTTTCACAAGAAATTAAAATATCCTCAATGTCGTGAAATTGTTCATCATGACAAAATGTCATTAGGATTTCAAGTTCTGAACAAAATCTACTAATCATTTGATTTAATATGGTGCAATCCTCTGGATCTCCATCAGGAAATCCGTTATATAATAACAATTCTTTTAATGTATTCCCATTTATCTTAATAAAATTTGCCAATAATGTTAAAGGTGGAATATTTTCCCCAATCAATAATTTTGTAAGATTTGGGAAATGAATCGAACATAGTGATTCTAAAAGAGCAATCGGAAATATTTCTTCTAAATTTAACTCCAAGGAAGTTAGTTTCGTTAATTTCGAAATGGGTAATAATGGAATACAAAATAAGGAATTCTTAATATAAAGGTGTGATAAAGAATTTACTTGTGATGTGAATGCGTTGCCGATCTTTACACATTCGAAAGGCTTTTTCTCTTCTTCTAGATCATCCAGTTCCTCACATTCTAATCCGACTTGTCGTAGATTATTTTGCACTTCTATCAATTTAGCTAATCCTTCATTATCCTCTTTAACCCATTTAATTAATAATTTGTCAATGTTTCTACATAATTGAGCCATTCTGCAAAATATCGATGGGGAAATGCTCGTGTCACAAGAGAATTCTTTAAGTTGTGTGATACATACGTTAACTCCTGAAAAGTAAGGAAGAGGAATATGTGGATCATGAAAATGAAGGTAATAAAGGGACGGACTTTGTTTGATAAACATTTGATAGATTTCTTGTTTTAATAAAGTTCTTTCATAAATTTCACTTTCTTCTCCAAGATGCACGATGATTAATTGATTGATATATCCTGTATCAAGAAATTTACAATATCCCGGGTAATTATATTTTGGTGATCCCATCGTTGGCGATTCAATCATGATTTCATTTCGTTTTAAAAGTTCATGAGATTCTTTTGGTAAACATGAATATAACGTTGATAATATATTTTGATCGGATTCATCTTCTAGATCGATTCCATAAATTTCATTCGCCCTTGCTTGAATTATATAAATATCCCTCCATAATATTTCAACAGCAATTTCGCTCCAATCTTTATTGACCAATAAACACGAATGAAGTGATATCATATCTTCGTTTAAACATTCCAAAATTTTTTTCAAAAGGGTAGAACTAGTTAAAACATTTTTCATCGTTTTTTTCTTTCCTTTTTAAAAAAAAATTATGTTGGATTTTTAAAATTTTTTTTTTTTGTGGAAGTGATTTGATATTCAATTTAAGCCTGAGAAATTATAAATTTATTTTGTGAACTTAAAAAATTAATATGGAAAAGTCATGATGATCAATCACATGATGAAATTTTTGTTCTTCAAATTTAGTAAATGCCATTTTCTCCACAATTATAATTATTTTAACCAAAATGGAAAATGGGAATTTTGGAAATAAGATCAAGTTAATGGTGGATAAACACTATGACATTATTCGTGAAAAAGAATATGGAAGTTTTGGAAATTAGTTGGTCATAGTCTTCGAAAAGATTCTTTAGGTTCTTTTTCAGGTTCGTATACTTACAAAAAGGTTGCTAGAAAGAAACCTAATTCAGAAAAAGAAAACGAAAGCAAATGTGAAATGCAGTTTTTTTTCGTTTCAGTATAAAAAAGGTTTTCTATTATATTCGTTTTATGTAATGCATAAGCAAATAGTAATGAATTTTATACTTGATTTCAAATTCATAACTAGCAGTTGCGATATGCAGGAGACTTTGTCTCCCATTAAGCGTCGGATTAAATATCTTATGTTCATATAAATAAATTTAATCTTATAAACAATATTGTTCGTATTCACATAAATTTTTTTGTTGCATATGTAAAGTAAATTAATAAATTTTGAAATATGAGAGTTTTGAGTAAGAATTTTATTAGGTTAATTAATTTTATTAAAAATGTAATTATTAAACATTTATTATATTCACAAAGGTAAAGAAGTATTTGATTTTTGTTCTAATCGTTCATAAAAGCAGAAGGATGTAATGAAGTGATATGTATTTTGGCCAAACACAGCATCAACTTAATGCAACATAACAAAAAAAAAATACTTGATCAAGATACAAAGATACTTCAGGTTAAGTTAAGCCTTGTGTTTAATGTACTGTAAGAACAAAGAAAATCTGCAAGAGAAATTGACACATACTTAATGGTTTTCTATCTATCAGAAATGTAGATGTTTCTTTTTTAATTCCATGATCAACAAATACCACTATTACACTAAAAGCGATTCTTACTTGCATAGGATCTAAATTAACATCTAATATAATTCTAACGATACTATTACATATATTTTGATCTATTAAGTTATTTTTTAAATATATTACTCTAGCATTTTATTGCAAATGTAGATGAATTAGAAGATTAGTTTTTAAAATCATATTTTGGGATTCTAAATTGAATTATTCTTCATTAATAAAGTCAATAGCTGAACTAATTAAAAAATTTATCATCATTTATAGGTAGCAATTATAGATCTTATTATTTATGTTACTAATTGAAATAACTTTTGACCTAATAATTATGTTTCGATAGAAATATGATCATTAGAACCATCTTATTGAGAGCTTACCAATTAATATAAATTCAAAGTTATTGGACTAATAGGAGTAGAGATAATTCAAAAAGTATTGCTATTATAATTCTGCAAATCATTATTAAAAAATTATAATTTCTATAAACCGCAGCCTGATGATCAAAATGACCAAAACCTCAAAAAAGTTGTTAACTAAGTTTATATAGTTGTTTAAGTTTAATTAGTTTCTTATGTTTATTTGTTTAAATTAGTTATTATAATTAACTAAGTTAATAAAGTTTATAATAATTCTTTAGTTTTAATAGTTTTACTTATTCTATAATTAGTAATAGAAGTAAATCAAATATTTTATAAAAATAGGATAGGAAATTATTGTAGTAAATGACATGTTCAATTTAGTGAAGATTCAATTTAGTTTTAGATAGATAATATGTTAATTAGTGAGTTAGTAATAGAGAATTTATTGTGAAATTCATAAATTGATAAGTTTGCAAACAAGTGCTTATTTAGTTGATTGAATCATATTGATCCACTTATATTTTATTAATAAACCAAATTTTATTCCTATAATATTGATCTATTAAACTCATAACCTAAAATCCAATTCATCATTATTGCTCTCATATCATATTCGAAGTATTCATACATATTTCTAATTTATATTTATATATCCTTAACATTTCCTATAATTATAAATTAATATACTGTTAATTCAATAGTTTTATTAACATGAATAAGTTCTTAAGATTATTAAGTTAAATAATTATCCTTCAGATACCTATAATCTTACTATTCACATTAATGTCTATTTTTTAGTTAGTAGATTTCATTATCGACTCGTATAATAATATAATCAGTAATTCATTTATATCTAATGATATTTGTTATATTAAGGATAATATTGAGTAGATTTTAGTGATTAAAGGATCTATTTTTTTGATACAATATAGTCTATGAATCTAATAATATATTACCTAATCTAATTTCTTGTAAGATATTATAATATCATATATCTTAATTTTATCTTTAAGATTCTCTTAAAAATATAATATAAAATAACTTTCATTCTTATGATTTGTATACAAGTAATTTAATTAGAGGTAATTAAGCGAAATTACTAATTATTATTATATTTAATCCTTAAAATGCAATTATTTGCTATTTGGTAATTAAATATATATCTAAAATAAAACTAAAAAGTTTTTCTAACACCATTAAAATTTTATTAATAATTATAGTATCAATATTTTTTAAAATTATAAAATATTAACATAAAAAACCAAAATTTAAAATTATTTAATTTTTCATGATTTTTAATGCTAACTGCATTATTTTTTTTTAAAAGTTAGTTATAGTAACTTTTATTGAAATTAAAAGCAAATAATTAGGGTCTCGCCGCCTTATCATAGTTGGTAACAACTGAGACCTATTGTAGGTTATACTGTAATAGACCTTAGTTCAGCCCCTGGCTAAGGCAGATCGTAATAATTTAATTTATGGGATTTACCGGTTCAATTCCAGAAATGAATTTCTTAGGGTGTGTACAAATCATATATGTTAAAGATCACGAATTTGTAGAAT
The DNA here is from genome assembly GCA_946474995.1 of Funneliformis geosporum. Lineage (NCBI taxonomy): Eukaryota > Fungi > Glomeromycota > Glomeromycetes > Glomerales > Glomeraceae > Funneliformis > Funneliformis geosporum. The sequence goes on from CAMKVN010002370.1 coordinate 13,281, forward strand.
ATAGTGACCAATTGATAGTTGTTTACATGAAGGATGGTAGCTCTCATGGCATAAGCTGTGTAAGGTCGCTTCGTCTACACACCATCCTGATAATAGGTAATGGTGGTAAGTAACTTGATGCATAGTGAACCAATTGAGTTTGGAACCTATGTTATAGGGCTAGTCTATAATGAACAAGTGCCACATCATCTGCAAAGGGTACCCATGAGGGTAGGTCAATGGTAAATACTGTATAACTTGGATTGAACAAAAGTCGTAGGTTATAGGTAGTTAATATTGCACTGTCTTCAATCATCGTGATGTCTATATCACAACTAGTGTTTGGAGGCCTGGGTTCGATTCTTGGGGTGATTTTGACGTATAGCGGGACAACTATGATGTAGGTTATCATCTTAGGTTATTCTTGACCCTCTTTCCAGTAGTTGTGATGAATGTGAATGATGGCTGGGTACCATATTTCTCTACCCTGCGGGTTAATTAGGAGCTGATCTATTAAAAATGGGTTGCGAGAAATTTTTACAAAAAATGAGATTTTTGATTCATATTATAGTATATTATATGAACTTTATTTGGTTAAATTTTTAGA
>CAMKVN010002371.1:0-13863 GCA_946474995.1 Funneliformis geosporum
AATTAATAATTAGTTAATGCTTCAGTTTTGCAATAGCTAGAACCACTTGGAAAGCTTGTAAATACTTATCTTCGGTAGGATTTCTATAATCGAAAAGTAATATGTATATAGGAAATAAATAATTAAAGAAAAAATTATATAAGCAAGTAATAGTGCGACGGTTAGAGCTAACTAATATACCAAATGTCAGATGCTTACCCAGAATATATAGAAGAATTTAGTATAGAGATATCTGATTTCAATCCAATTGGCCCTACTGCCCATATACCATTACCTGAAACTTTGCCAAAACGTAATAACGGAATTATAAATATTCAAAATGATGATGACTGGTGTTTCGGCTGGAGTGTCCTAGGAGCTTTGCATCCAGTTAAAGTTCATCCAGAAAGAAATCCATATCGGCTATATGGAGGTTTTATAGAGGAACTTAACATGGATGACATTCCAGTTCCAGTACCTGTCTCAACACCAGTTTATGAGAAGTTCGAAGAAAATAATCCAGAGATTAGTCTATGTGTCTATGAGTGGCATAACCAAAATGAATGTCTTGAATTTCGCTATGTTTCAGAAAGAAGAGGGGATGAATATAAGCAAGTAAATCTTCTAGTAATTACGGAAGAAGAAAGAAGTCACTACTGTATTATCAAAGATTTACATAAACTAGTATACAATCATAGCAAACATAAAGGGCGAAAATACCTCTGTCGTTATTGCCTTCATGTATACTCTTCAGAGATAAGATATAATGAACATTTGCCAAAATGCAAGGGTCTAAATAATGCCTCCCAGCGACCGCAAATGCCAGTAAAAAATAGGAGTGTCAAAGCTTTCTATAATCATAAATGCATGCAACCAAATCCATATCGCATTTTCTGGGATCTAGAAATGTTAACCGAAAAGTTAACTCCAGAAGAGAAGACGAAGTTAACCCATACCGAAAGATTACAGATGCATAAGCCGTGTGGCTATTGTTATGTAGTTGTTCGTATGGATAGTTCACTTAACTATGAAATCATAAGTCATGATTTATATAGGGGTCCAGATGCGCTTGAAAAATTCGTTGAAAAAATCGAGGAGGAGCTAGCAAACATACAGGAGGACTTATCTGCGCCTGCAGAAATGATAATGTCACCAGGAGATCTTAAAGCATACAATGAAGCGACAGAATACTGGATTTGCAAGGGACCTTTCTTAAAACCAGCACCAGAGGTAGTACAAAAACTCGAAGAAGCAAAGCATAACCTATTAGAAATCAAAGAATGGGAATCATGCATGAAAAAGGAACATCCTAAAAAGAAAGAGGCACAGAAAAAATACCGAGAAGCTTTAAGTGGGCTTAATCGAAAAGTAAAAGATCATGATCATATAAATGGAAACTACCGAGGCCCAGCTCATGACTCATGTAATAAAAAGTTACGCATAGGCTCTTTCAAAACCAAAGTACCACTTATCTGCCATAATTTCCGTGGGTATGATTCCCATCCGCTTATGAAAGTTGTGAGCAAATTCACGGCTGATAAGCTAAATTGCATTCCAGAAAATATTGGAAAGTATAAGGCCATGGATGTAGGTCAACTCCGATTTCTTGACAGCTTTCAGCATATGGCAATGGGATTAGATAAGTTAGTAGCATGTCTAGGAGAAAACCCAGAAAAGTTCCCCCTAACTGTCAAGCACTTTACTGCAAAAGGTTATTCGATAGAAAAGATTAAACTTCTTTTCCGAAAGGGTGTATTTCCATATGATTGGACAAATGCATGGGAAAAATTTGACAGAACAAGCCTCCCGCCTAGAAAGGAATTCTATTCAATTCTTAGTCAGCAAAATATAAGCAAAGAGGATTATAAATATGCACAAAAAATATGGCAAACATTCGAGATGCAGAGCTTTGGAGACTATCATGATCTTTACCTTGAGACAGACGTACTCTTACTAGCTGATGTATTCATGAACTATACCATTATGTGTCTACAAGATGATGGCTTAGACCCTTCCCACTACGTCTCAGCACCAGGAATGTTCAATGATTCATTATATAAGAGCAGTGGAGTCGAACTCAAGCTCATGACAGATATGGACGAATATCTGATGGTTGAAAATGGTATCCGTGGAGGAATGACAATGGCAAGTCACCGATATGCCAAAGCTAATAATCCGAAATGTCCAGATTACGATTCTAGTAAGCCTACAACTTGGACATTATATGAGGATATGAATGCTTTATATTCAGGTGTGATGACCCAATACATGCCTACAGAAATTTTGGGTAAAGTGAGTCCAGGGGAAGTACCAGATATCCAAAGTATCGCGCCTGATGCAGAAATAGGCTATATGCTTGAAATTGATCTAGAAGCTCCAGTGCACTTGCACGATTACTTTGCAGATTATCCTTTAGCGCCAGAAAAGCAGATAGTTCCAGAAAAATGGCTTAGCTTGTATAATGAAAGATTAGTGCATGATAAAGAAGTTGAGGGCGGAAAATATACAACAGGAGAAAAGCTCGTTCAAACCCTTTATCCCAAAAAGAACTACGTAGTCCATTATCGTGCACTCCAGTTATACATGAAATTGGGGATGAAGGTTACAAAGATTCATGGTGCTCTTAAATTTTGGCAGTCTCCATGGATGAAAGACTATATTGAGGAAAACATTCACAAGCGTAAAATTGCTAAAGCTAATGGGGATGAATTTGGGATCATGTATTATAAGCTAAAGAACAATGCAGTCTTTGGCAAACAAATGGAAAATGTTCGTAAACATATGAGAGTAGAATTACTCCGAACAGAAGAGGATAAAAAAATCAGGCGCCTAGCAAGTTCACCATTGTATGTAGGCTTTAAAGCATTCGAAGGGGGAATTACAGCAGTACATATGTTAAAAAGTACAGTAACTCTAAATAAACCAATCTATGTAGGGCAGGCAATTCTCGACATTAGCAAGGCTATGATGTTCAACTTTTGGTACGGTTACATAAAGCCTCGCTATGGTGATAAGGCCCGTCTACTTTATACAGATACAGACTCACTCATAATGTGGATAGAAACTGAAGACATATATAAAGATCGAGCAGAAAGACCAGATATTTTCGATCTTAACTATTCAGGAGACTTATTTCTAATGAAGGATGAGACAAAGGGGGACCCAATAGGCGAATCAGTATGTTTAAAGCCAAAGATGTATTCAGTCCTTCCAGCAGGCCATGATCCTAAAACTCCCGGTGACCCAGATTCTGAAGACCCTAAAAAGAAGCATGGTATTCAAAAGGCAAAGGGTGTTAAGAAATGTGTAGTCAAAAGGGAGCTTCGGCATGATAGATTTCTAGAATGTCTTAGGAATAAGAAACTAACTCGGCATGATATGTATGGCCTTCGTAGTTATGATCATCAAATATATCTGGAGAAGGTAAATAAGATAGGGTTAAATCCATATGATAACAAGCGCTGGATCTTACTTGATGGGATTCGAACACTCCCCTATAGACATTGGCGAATTGGACTTTATAAACGCCTGTCAGCATCTGAAATATCTCCTGAGGAAGCAGAAGAAAGGGCTATGAAAGCTAAACTTCGTGTCAAGTCATAGATGTTTTTATAACTAATATTTTTTCGGATAAAAAAATTCTAAGGAATATATTTTCATTAATTAAAGTTTTTCTATTGTTATAGTAGAAATATACAAAAAATGGTTGATCATAAGGATATAGAACTTGCGCAAGTTAAAGTCATAAAAACAGCATTGCGAAAAGGCAGAAAATATGATAATCTTGCGAAAAATTATGGAGACTATCTAAAGAAATTGCGAGCTGAAAAGGATCCGAATAACTATATTAAGACACTTGCAGTAAAAATGTTTCCTAAGGAAGAAGCATATACTGAAAGGCTAGAAAATTATCGCAAAAGGTATGAAGATAATGATCTATATGCCAGTCTAGAGGAATTATATGAGCTTTATTATCATATAGCTAAGGAGGAGAATCGCGAAAGATCAGATGATGAAATAGAGCAGATGCTCAAAGAAATGGCAATCTAGTGAACGGCACATACATGCAAACAGGAAGGCAAGTTACAGCGCTAAGATAATATTATAGATATTGTTAATGCACAATAAATATTCAGTTATTTTTTTTCCTGGATATAGAAAGAAAATGCCTTCTAAAAAATACTACACATATTCGGAAAAAGAAAAGATAAATGCTATTCAAGAGATCAAAGACTCCATTATAGCATTAGAACGTGATGTAACAAAGATACATCAAAATCTTAAAAACATTGGCCGAGAAATCTATTATCTATATGATGCTATGTCAGATCCCTTCGAGACCACATCATTCTCTGAAACATCTGAGTTCAGTTCACCCGAAGAAATTATAGAGGAGATAGTTGTAACCAAAGGAAAGAAAGACAAATGCTATAAACCAAAAAAAAACCAAGCGATTTAGTCCTTTGGGACCTCACAAAGAATAGGGTCTGGACTAGTGGATGGGTGGGACTGTATACAATATCATTTTATAACTGAATATTTTTTCTAGTAGTTTTAAAATGGCAACTGAAATAACTGGTCTAGAGGACATTATAGATAGTACAAGTAAAAATATAAAAAAGGTTTTCCAAAATGGCGTTAAACCTGAAGACAAGCAAGAGGTATATATAATCGGGCTTAAATTAACATTGGACAGACTAGCACGAGAGTTAGAATTTGTGCAAAATAATTATCAAGACATATCTGCCAATCGGATTAATTGAATCGGATAAATTATCATGTATGGCTAAGAAATCGAGGAATAATAGGCGCAAGACCGCAGGTAAGTTTACTACTAACCCTACACAGTATTTGCCATTATGCAATCCGACCAAGTATGACCACATATATGATAGGGCAACTGGCATTATCACTGTCAAGAATATAAGACAGGATAGGATTGTAGGCGTGTTTGATTATCCCGAACTGAGCGAATATCTGGCAGTCCGATCCAACTAGCCCGGAATAGTGATCTTCAGCTTGGAAGAATTTTTTCCGATTGAAAATCTCTGAATCATATAAAATGCATACAGTTAATTTACTTGATCAGCTTGTGCCTGAATTAATACCCTTTATTCTAAAGAATTTATCGATACAGAAACTTAAAAAATGTTGTACTATAAATAATATATGGAAAGATGAGGCGTTTCGAGAAATTCGCAAAAGATTGATAGTGGACTGTATATTTGATATTGACAAAGTAACTGTTAAGGCATTAATTGATCCTAAATCCTACTATAGCAGTATTAGTAAGGCGCTTGTCAAAAAAATGGATATATATATTTCTAGGGAAGGAGGATCTGGATTTCCTGCAGTAAAAAGACTTGGAATCGGTGCAACAAATGCTGGGAAGAAAGTGATGGTAAGAGGATGGCTTCAAAGAGAAAATGTTTCCGTTACTTTGCCAAATATATTTGATGGATTAAAACCTCCTTCATATTTAGGAATGGATACAGAAACTTTCGTAGTTGTGGATAAGCCTGAATATGATTTGGTTTTAGGTAATAATTGGCTAGTAAGATTGGGATATAGGATTGATAAACGTGATGCAAGATATTGGGAAAAGGATGAAGAGAAAAGACTTTATTATACAAGAAATGACATTGATATACTATCTCCTTCGTTATATACATTCTACGAATTGTTATACCCTGATTTCACTACAATTAATTCAGATGGGGAGGTCATAATAACCAAGTTTTTCAGACATTATACGGCTATGGACAACCTTGATCTAAGTGAGTATTATGATTCAGAATACTCTGAAACTGAATCGGAGGATGAATATGACTATACACTCTATAGTAATAATATGCCTCTCCGTTTAAGGTACTCTGACTAGTCCGGAGCAGTGATCGTTAGCTCGGAAGACTTAGCACAGATTTCTGCGCAATGATGTAATAGCCGATCACCCAAACGAAGTGGCAGGGTCTGTGCGACATAATAATTTTCGTATATTAATTTCGAAAATATATATGCTAACCAGTATCTTATTTTTTCCCAAACCAACATGAGAAAAATGTGAAAGGAGGTCTAGTTGCAACACAGAACCAGCTCTAAAAGTAAATATTGACGGCAAAAGCATATGTTGTGAAAGGCTGGTGGACACGCAATTCCGAGATCGCCAGGCGTAAAGCTACTTTGAGTCTTTCCGGTAGATCTATATGTGAAAAGGTTTGAAAATTCCGTTGGCATATGCTTTTATAGAGTTCTTGGCATCATACGACAATACTAATTGCGTCTTATATCTCCTTAACTTCAGCTAGGCGCTTTTTTTCCTTCCCAACAGCAAGATATAAAGCATGTAGGGGTATGTGGAAGTTCAGCCAACTTTCCGCAAAAATATTTCTGTAAAATAGTTTCACTAGCGTAGCTAACGCAAAATAAGGTATGTACAGTATATGCCAGAAGTTATGTATGTATGAGAGCGAGTTTTTCTAACCATGAGTCCTTGGAAACAGGAACCAGACAATGGCCAATACTTTAACTCTTAATTGCCTTGTTATCCCCAGCGCCGAGCTCGAAAGTGTAACAAGACATAGTATTACTACGCTTAAGATCTCTACTAACGAGACGGTTGATCAGTTAAGACCTATGATTAAGGAAAGGTGGCCATCATTATTTGAAAATATTCTTCCTACCAACTTTATTCTTCGCAAGATCGATACCGGAGTAGTTATATCTATTTTCGATCAAATTAGACAATATAATAATGGGCAAGGCCAAAGAGGAGAAGAAATATTCCCATATCAATTAATTTCTAGGCATTTTCCCCAGCAACCTCCTAACGATAAAATTCATATTATTGTAGAAATTTGAATATTATAGAGCATCATGTAGCGGTATATTCGTGCAAAGTGCCTTAACGGCCAATTTTATGTATTGTAGGCCGACTTGGTCCCTAGGACCCTTCTGGCAACGTTTTTTATTTCATAAATAAAGTATTATTATTGTACTGTACATGAGAAATGGGTCACGTGTAATGGTGCGGTCCATGTAATATCAGGACTAGTCGAAGACGCTAAAGCATAAAATCTAACATTTTTTATCCGAGCCTATATAAAAAGCGTAGTACTATATCAGGCGATAAGTGAGAAGAGTCTTCACGGTTAGGAGGCGCAGTGATTAACCATTAAGGCGCTTCGCAGGCTATTGTTTCACCTATGATGCAATGTGGCCGATCATACGGCAGGCTTGTGAAACAGAATAATTTCTCACATATACTAGGCCTCCAGTATTTTTTCGCAAATAAAATTCTTTTTTACTCTTGTCCTCACATACCGCACTTTGAGCCAATAACATTTCGCAAAAAAAACTATATAAGCCGAAAACATGTCTATCACTTTACTATGTCTCGTCAAAGGAAATACGACCGCTAGTACCTTTGCCGTAGATATTGATAGGGAAAAGTTGGTTAGCCACCTCAAGGACGCTATAAAAGATAAAATAGTTGTTCCTACTGGTTTCAAAGCGAGGGACCTAAAGTTATGGAAGGTGACGATCCCTAGCGATCAGGACGATCAATTAAGAAATCTAATACTCCAGGACAGTGACGAGCTGTTGGCAATAAGAAAAATTTCGAAGTACTTTTCAGACTCATCTCCCGAAGAACATATCCATGTCATCGTAAAATTGCCACGTAAGTGTCTGGTACAGTCTGTGCAAAGTGCCTTAATGGCTAATTTTTCGTCATTTGCCTTCACAATATTAACACGTATTCGTTTCCAGTTCTCAGCTTGGAAGAGGCGTTGTCGTGTATTCCGCCACCCGTAACATATTCTCCGAAATGTACTAAATCAAAGACCACTACAAAGGTCAATGGCGACCCACCAACAAGAGTACTTCTATGGGGGGACTTTTTTGAGCAAGTGAATCAATTCCGCTTCGACCAACAACCGAGATTCGAGAGACCGCAGTTTATCTAAGATAAAGAGATAGTTAATGAGGAGGATGTTCGGTTTGCTATTGACGCCAATATTTGTATGGTGTTAAATAGGCTTATGGGACTAGATTATAATTTTTCTAAGCGTCCAACTCATACTCCTGGCATACCGGATTTCACTTGCCACTATCTCATAGAATCATTGATCTTGGTGATTGAGGCTAAAAGAAAGCATGTTTTAGAAGATATCAAAGATCAAACTTTTCCCGACTTTTACCAAGCGGATGAAAAGGCAAGAATGGTGATCCAACAAATCTACAATTATATGGGAGAAAACGAACTTAGATATGGTATTCTTGCCACTTACGATAATCACTGGTTTCTACGCCGTGAGCATACAGAGCTTTGGATCTCAAAAACCATTCCATTGCAATCAGAATCTCCACCGGTGCTTAAGGCATATGCTTATCTAGCCCAACAAGCAAAGGAGGAACCTCAATCCCTTAATCCTCTCCGAGTTCCAGTACTAGCTCACAGGGATAATAATTCACGCGTTCTTCGATCACAGTCAAAAAACCAATCGGTTAATCAACAAACAACTTCCAGCCAACAATCATCTTCTGCCTTTGGCACTTCCAGCAACATCCCCGTAGACCAGCAAAAGTTTAGCTTTGCGGATTTCAAGTTTAAGAGCATACTAGGTGAGGGACGCAGTGGTAAAACACTGCTGTGCGAGTTTCGTGGCGATACAATCGCTTTGAAGAGTGTGGACTTATCGAAGGCCCCATCGTATGTCCTGGAAGAAATGCAAAAAGAAGTAGAGATTTATAAAGATCTAGCTGATATTCAAGGCAAGTATATCCCAAAGCTGGTCTGTTATGGATATTATGGAGGAGGTATGAGCTTCGTTATCGGCTTGACCATTGTTGGCACTATGTTGAGCGATCAAAAAATAAAGAAACGACAAAGGTCAAGAGCTATTAAGGGCTTAGAAGCGATCCACAAGCATGGCATCCTCCATAATGACATTCGGGAGGAAAACGTCTTAATTAATGATAATGGTGACGTCTATCTGATTGACTTCGGTATGGCAAGTCGGGAGGACACAAAAAAGAAGAGAAAGCTTTTCGAGGAGGAACAGCTCAAATATTCTAACTTGCTAGATAGGTATAATGCGTAAGAATTTATTATTAACAAATTCCTGTATTGCGATTTCTTGTAACTCTAGTTTCTTATCATTAATAAATATGTTCTTATAACAGACATTTCGTAAAGAACGCGGGGCGAATTTCCAAGTCACGTAAATGTCAGGTGGTTAGTTAGACTGTAGGATTAGACAATAGCATAGAAAAAATCAACATTTATCACGGGCAAAGTCCCGAACATTTGTATTTATTTTTCGCATGTAATAATAAAAAATTTTCTTGGCAAATTTCAGCGAACTCGGTTCGCCCAAAATCACATGATATTTTTTATTTTGAATGCTTATATACAGTTTATTAGTTATATATATATAGATCATGTCATCTGAGCTTGAAGTATTGAAACAGCGTATCACTGAACTTGAGGCTGAGAATGTTGTGATTGCAGAGCTCAGGAAGGAGAATGCAGAGCTTAGGAAGGAGAATACTGAGATCTCCGATCTTAGATTCAAGCTCTCAGTGTCTGATGCTGAAATAGCTGAACTTAAGCGTAGAAATGCCGAGGCTCTAAGAGCGAATGCGGAATATAATGAGATGCGTGATGCCGAGAATACCAAACTCAAGGCCAGAATCGAGGAGTTGGAGAAAAACAAGGAATATTCTTCAGCCGAGAATGTTAGGCGTGATGTTGAAATTGCTGAGATTAAGGCTGAAGTAGTGAAACTAGCCGAAGGTGCTCAGGCAAGAGACGATAACGAAGAAAGCAAACAGTTAACTTCCCGTCAATCAGAGGTTATTTCTAAAGAAATGATTTCAGGATATGATCAGGATACTATAGGTGAGATAGAGCCTCAAAACTCTGTTTCCTCGAATACTATTAATCTGGCATCGAATGTATATGAGAAGGAGGATGTGAGTGATCATGCTTTAGTGCCTTCGGCTAAATCATCGGAGGAAAAAGAGACAGATGCTTTCTTGAACGAGGTGGATAAGAAAATGATTAGTGACAGGATTAGGCAAAGGAATAGAGAGAAAAAACTTCAGCAAAAAAACGAACAGGGTTTGATTCAAGAAATTAATTCATCCATGAAAGAAAAACACATCCTCTCGGCTGTGACTGAAATTTCAGCGAACCAAGTTCGCCCAAATTCTTTAGCAGAGAGAAATGAAGAGCGAGCGGTCCACCCTGATATTATTAGTCTATATGAAACCGCATGCGATGCAGAAAAGAAAGCAATCGAAGCCAATAGAGAAGAAACTTTGCGTTGGTGTTTCTATGCTAGAGAATTCAAGCGCATGTATAAAGATTTTATGGTCAGCAACAAAGTTGGGGAAAAGAAAGCGAAAGGTCAGGTATACGATTTTATTATCAAACAACTTTCCGATACTAAACGCAAAACTTTATGTAGGCAAACACAGAAAGCTTTGAGAATTGACGATTTATTCGAAAAAATAGGAATGGACAAGCTTCAATACATAAAAACATATAGTGCGGATACTATTTCGAAATTTACTGATCCTCAGATTCAAACAATTATAGATCACTTCACTGAAAAACCCAATATGGAATTCACTGTTGAAGCCGAGGATGAAGAACAAGATGCCGAGGTCCCAGAGAGACCCGATCAGAATAATGTATCAGAGGTACAAGTGAATCTATTGGATTCAGCTAAGGCAAGTGTATCAACCGCACCTATTCCTTCAACTCATGACTCTAATTCTTCAAGTGATTCCTCTGGGACCGGTTCAGGTAATTCGTCCGCACCTCAAATCGATCTAGCTATGGCAGAGCTTCATATTGACTGTGATGATGTATTTGATTGTGATCCACCAGAGAAAGGAACGAATGAAGAGGTTGCTTCACAATCAAACAAGCTAGATGGTGATAACGATTCTGACAATGATTCTGAAGAAGAGATGCCAGATGAATCGGATGATGATGGATATGGTGGATACGGTGGATATAATGAATACGGTGAACGTGATAGAGGTTATTACTATCGTGATGGAAGATATGAAAGGAAAACCTCCCCAATGATGAGTCCTATTATCTCTCCGGTAACCGCCTAGGAGACCTATTGGGTGAATTGCATACTCGTATAGACTGAATTATCGTCTTTTTTTTTCGAATCACGTGGGTGGCTTATCCAAAAGAGACTGCGGTATTCTAAACCCGATCACCTGAAATGTGCAGAAGATATTCGGTAAAATTCTTGCCGAAAAGCATCGAAAAAATAATTATGTATAATAGCCTAGACGTCATGTATCATGGGCAATGTCCCGATCTTGTATTTATTTTTCGCATATGTTAATAAAGCAGTTTTACATTTGCCACGTAACATTGAATAATTCTTTCGTGTATGAAAATATCATCTATCATGTCATCTGATCTTGAGGCATTGATCACTGAGCTTGAAGCTAGAATTTTAAAACTAGAGCAGGATCAGGCAGAAAGAGATGCTAGAATTTTAAAACTAGAGCAGGATCCGGTAGAAAGAGAGGCTAAGAAAAATCGCAAATTCCAGACTAGATGTATCCAGATAGCTAAGAAAATCCTTAATGAGGAACCTATGATTGAATATCGCCCTCCTTTCCTGAATGGATTAGAGCTTGATGCTTTCTTCCAAAAATATCGAATCGGGTTGGAGGTGCAAGGGGCTCAGCATCGGCTTCATAGTACTAGCTGGTATAAAGATGTTAAGAAACTCGAAGACATTGTTAATCGTGATCGGCGAAAACGATGTATTTGTCAAGATAATAGAATTTCTCTTCTTGAAGTATGGTACGATGAAAAACCGGAAATCGTTATCCCTAAAAGGGTACAAAAAATTAAGGAGTTTGTCTGTCTAGTATCCAAAAGTTTTGATATTCAGACCATATCCTATAAAACATTAACCCCCGAATATCTGGATTGGTATGCCAAATTGACTGGTTTACCAAGTATTTTGACAGATAAGTTTCGATCCAAATTATACAAAAGATATAAAAAACAAACTGGAAATGAGCCATGGTAATTACCAAAAGCTGTGAAACAAACCTCAAGCCTCTGATTTCAAGCCTATCACCTTCGAAGCGAGACCCGATCCAGAATTAATTATCAATCCGTCTTAGAGCACTTCCCATACTTGAAATTCCGAAATAGTTTTAGAGGGATTGATAATTATGATTTTACATCACCTCAGCCGTGGAGCTCACCATGCCCTATTTGCGATGGAAAACATGGAAATTATGGATTACATGGCTCATGGTATCTCAAAAATGGGAATCAGTTACCTTATGATCCTAAATTAGCGAAATTGTGTTCCCAAGATAAGTTAGAATATTGTCTTACTTGCTTCACTTCAGGCAATAAACTTAGGTTCGCAATTGTAGCATAGAAGCTTTATGTACTCTCGCGCTTGTATTTATTTTTTTTACCGCCTGCATTTATTAATAAAGCCGGTTACCGTGAAATATTCTCGTTTATCACCTGATATGTAAAAAACTGACGCGTCACGATCTGACAGACATCTTTATTAAGATAGTTGCGTAACTGATCAACTGATGAGTCAGATCAATCTGTGCGACAATCGATTTCTCATAAATATATCCTCTATTCGTGTTACTCTTTCAGCAAATTTTTCTTTTTCTGAACTGTACAACTGGTTACCACATTTGTTTTTCGTATAAAATAACCATGTCCCACAACATTGCAAATACAAGTACTTCTACGAGTGCTCCTACGGCTAGTCTTCCGACAGTTGAAGAAATTAATGGATGGGATCGAGATAGGGTTAAGAGATTTTTGCAAGCGAAGAGTACTGAATTGGAGCTTGAAGAAAATGATATTGACATAATATATAGTAAGAAGGTCTCCGGTAAAGCCTTCCTTCGTTTGACTGAAGAACAACTTACTCGTGTTCCTGGCACCTTTCAACTGGACTATACACCGGCTTCAGCAATCGCAGAATTGGTTAAACAAATCAAAGGAGGTAAGCGAACTTCATTCTTGCCCACACCGTGTCATATCCGCCAATAATACCGAATACTTACTTATTCTTGTGCTTTTCTTTCCTGCTTCTTATCGTCAAACCCGCCCAAAAAACACATTCGCGTTATCGTAGAGCAAACCGTTTCTAGTGGTAAGTCATAATAAAATTAGTCAACGCGAGTGAACGCGTTTTGGCTTGATATCTGCACTCATATAATTCCGAACTTATACTGAACTTATACTGCTATTTTGCCTTTAACATTGCTAGTTTCCGCAGAGTCTTCTAAGCGACAATATTTGGTTGATTACGAGGAAGGTTAGCATTATAGCATGTGCTTGTTTCTGCGGAATTTGTTGTCTTAACTAATATTTTCTAATCTCTACAGAACAGAATAGAAACGTGAAGAGGATTCGAAAATATCCTTCCCCATCATCTTTCGCTCACATCAATTATTTGTATGATCATGAGTTTATCATTTATCGCCCTTCTAGTTGTGTCGGCACACCATTGATATTATATAATTCTGCTTTTTCTCAGTTCAAGGAAGATTTTAACAACGAAAAGCTACCTATGAGTAAGGAACATAATCAATGGACCCTAAATTGCATTAAAACTATGTCAGATTTTTATTCGGATGAGAAACTTCGTCAGAAAGAGTTTCATGAAATCATTCGCGAATTATTTAGCAAAGATGTAAAGGTAATTCAGCTTGATGATAATAGTTCAAACGATGGAATCTTGGAATTAGATTTTCATACATATAGTGTATTATTCCTCCTCATTGAGATAAAAAACGAAATTGGCACTGGTAGATGTGATCCAACTACCCAGGCGGCGGCTTCCTATGCAA
>CAMKVN010002372.1:0-13860 GCA_946474995.1 Funneliformis geosporum
AAAAAAACGCAAAGGTTCTTTATATATGAAGTAAAAAATAAAAACCTAGAAACGAGAGTAAGGAGGTCTGATATTTACAGTATGGGTGGCGGAAACTTATTGATTATACGCGTGATTAATTTTAGGATCAATAATAATAACATTTCGTTTCTAAAGTCCGAAAGCTTATTGAGATTTCGCGAAAATTTTCTAGAGCTTTCACCCAATTATTAGTAGAACATTGATTGGTGAAAATGAGCAACTACGTAACCCATTTTCATCCAATCATTCGACTCGACTTAATTTTTTAACAAGAAATTTGTATATTTAATGTCTATAATAAAATAAAAATTATAGAATTATTTCAATTTGTATATCTCACCCAATGTTATATTATTGAAATTTTATTATTTGATTTAAATATTTCAATAAGGTCTTAATTAACTTATGAAAAAGCGATTAAGCAAAATATTTTATTCATAATTATATGCAAACGATCAAATAATCACAAATGCGAGTGCTTTCCTGTTCTACTATAATAATACATTTAAACAATTTCTTTCATTTCAATCGCTGATATCGGCTCCGCCGTGATCCAGATGACATCTCTGATAATTAAATTAAAAATTAAATAAGTATGGCTAACATTCTTTTAGAAAATAAGTATTATCTCATTATAAAATCCAACGCCCAATTTCACCAAAAAATCCTTTCAAATTAGAATGATCAATGATAATATCATAGCCTTAATCTACTTCATTATACTTCATTATAGACAAAGATATTGAAATTAAAAGTCAGATTAAAGCTACTATACTCTAACACCATTTTTGATGGATGAAAGCATTAGCTGTATAAGGCCGCTTCGTCACCATAGGTAAGGGCGTCTGGTGATACATTAAATTTGATTCTGGAACAACAAGCCTTGTACACTAGTGGAGCGCATTAGGGATCAGCTGTAACTTCTTTTCGGATTTGTCAATGTTATCTATGAATAAGCATTTCATGTCGCAAATTATGAGGCACGAGATATGAAATAAACATTTGACCTCGATATTGATCGATGGAAAAATATCATCGATTGTGAAATTTTTTTTCCCGTATAAAAATGGTCCATGGAGATCAATAACTGATAACCCAATATTTTCAACATCTCGAACTTAAGAAGGACAAACGCTGCTTTCATATTCCAAAGGTGGCGATGAATCGATAAAATTCATGAAAATTTGTTGTAGAGAGCACTTAGTGGTACTCCTCACAAGAGATGCATGGAGGACGAAAGAAATGATCAATGTATAATCAGCATCAATTTGCGATAGCTCCATCTTCAACTAATTTTTTTTTTATTTCGTATCATTCATCAGTTTCATTCGTTGATACCGAATTTACTAAGGATTTGATATGCAATGAAAATGCGAACATATTTCATCCAAAAAACTTTCATGCTGATAATTGCAGAATGCTATGTGATCGTTGTCAAATTCAACAGTAGATTTCAAATCAATTTCAAGTTTCCATCACTTCCGGGCAAGTGTAGATATCTCGCAACATAACATACTGTATCTGTCCACCGAATAGATATTGAACTGGTTAATTTAACCAGTGAAGACAGTTCAGTTAACATGTTAAAGATTTTCTTTAACCAGTTAAAAATAGTTAATATTAACCCGGCCGAAATTCAACTTATTAGAAACAGCCGGGTAAAAGATTTTTAGGTTGGTAAGCTCAAATTTCTTTTTAATTAATTTGAGAACTTCAACACATCTTGGTTTTGTCTTCGCACAGATTAATCCTTTCTAATAAATTGTTTGATTTTAAGAGTGGGAGTGGAATGACACACGACTCCGTACAACTTCCATCAGCGAGAACAAGCAATTCTGTCTAGTGCCTACATTATTACATTGTATGATCATCTACATGATGGGCAGAAGTGATAGATATTTAATGTTTTCATCTGACTAGAATGCTCAATATTCCATATCATCAAAGTATTTTTAATCCGAATGAAGTCAATAACATCTTGAACGGTAATCCATGATTCATTCACACAAAATTATCTCAAGCTAGTCCACATTTACAGGTAATTGCATACGATAAAGCATCATCTTTGGTAAACTATATTCAACACCCCTATATCATATTTATTATAAATTTCAAGTCAAAATGACCAAGGTCATTTTAAAATAACCTTATAATTTCCATAACTGCTATATCGTGCATCTTTTAGGAAATCAAAAATTCAACCGATGATCGACAGCGCACCGAACAATTAATGTATTGTTTTCCGATTCCTTGAGCCCAAATACACGTTAACGTTAATGATGACGCCATTCTTTTGAAAATCTGCCGAATTTCTACGTGTTGCAAAATTGAGTGCAGTTGTGATATTAAAAGTTGAAAATTTGTTGTGAGGAGGTAGAGAATAACCAAATCTGATTGAATTCTTCTTCTTTGAGTTAATATTTCATGTAACATTGGGTGGGACGAGAGTTTAAGATATAGGAAAATCAGGTTCCGAGAATTTTTTGATTAAGAGTAAAATTTTATTGCATTTTAATCTAACTGAAATGCAATAAAAATTAAGATTTTATTAAAATTCTCAGAACCTAATTTTCCTAGCAACTTTCCATATGAATTGTATCCCTTGATGGTAAAACTTCTTCGCTTGTTTCATCACTTAGCAAAGATTATGGAGACCACGAATTTAATAAGATGTCTAAGCCTTTAGGAGAATTTGCAAAAGAATATAATCTCAATCTATTGTATTAAAAACGAATCAAAAAGTTATTTATTTATAACCATTCAATAAAAAAGCGATATACCACTTGGATGTCCAATTTTTTATCAGTAATTTTTATAAATCATACAGTACCTCTTTCGTCATGGTCCAACTTATAAATAAGACTTTCTTCCTTTTCACCAAACATTTCTAAAGCTACTCCTTTGCCAGCGTCTTAAACGCTCTAACGTTCCGTTCCCTTTAACCACTTCTTTGCGAGATCTTCATAACAATTTTCTTCCTAAACTTACGAAGACAGTGGATAACATCGGTTTTGCTACCTTACTGTGGCAGGGTTTAAAACCAGTGAAAGCTGTTTTATATATTTGTTTATTTTTACGACATGGCGATTTTTATTTATATGAGAGGCAGTCAGTGGAAATCCAAATTTTACCAGCCCACCGGATTTTTTTATTTTATAGATGATTTGATAAAACAAATTACGTCATTTCTAACAGCTGGCGGATTAAATAATAAAAAATGAAACATGGTGGGTGTGACGCGAGTTACAGATTATTATGTAAGTCACATGACCCGGGATTTTTTGATGGTGATAAAACAATACGACACATTTTCTTATGGGCGACTCTCGAACTTTTCAGAATGCATTAGGGCATGAACGTACTTATGATCAAAACATAAATCACTGGAACCGTTTATCCACTTTTCTTGGATGAAATGAAAATCAAACAAAAATCATTACTAATCAATAAGCATCTTTAAATGAAAAAAAAGATATTTTTAAGCACGCGACTAAATATAATTTTTTCTTATATAAAATTTAAGTCAAACTAAAAATTGTGAGATTTGTTCCTAAACCTTTACTTTACACAAACAAAACTATATTGCAAGGTCTAAAGGTCAAAATCAAAAATTTATATATTTGTGATTATAAAATGAAACCTTTTTTTTTGCTATTGAACTATTAATATTAAATTCACAAAAAAAAAATTTACTTAAAAATAAAATGACGGATAAAGTATGATCTTGTCGGTATTACGAAAGGATTTCAATGGATAATATTTTTATTTCACTCATTAAACTATTGGCAATTTACTCCACTCAATTATAAGAAAGCCGATACATTTATAAAAAAAGAGTTGTTAAACGAAAGAACGTGTGATGGAAAATATAATTTTTTTTGGTCATTCCTTCATTTCCTATCGAACTTTCTGAATGAACTTTAGGCGACAAAAATATTACTAATAATAAGATTAAATTTATATCAAATATTCTTCAAAATTATTGATATTGATTTTCTTGCCACGAGATTTCGTATGGAGAAGGATTTTATTTGAAATGATAATTAACTTTTGTCACTTGGCGGATTTTTTGTGGAGGGCGGCGTAGATCTTCCGTTAAAAAAAATTTTTTTTTTTGATTTTCGAATCATGTCTCGAAGTTAACACCAGGTAAATTTGGCAAACTATTTATTTGTATATCAAAACACCAGAGGGTTCCTAAAGAGTTGGGTAAAGTTAGTAAGCTGGTTATTGAGTAGAATCACAATAGAGATATTCTAAGGAGTTTGGTAAAGTTGGTAGGCTGGTTATTTGAGTATTACTACAGTCAAGTATTTGTAATTATCTAAATCTTTGTAATCCTCCTAAGGTGTATAATATACCCTTATTATCTTCTTTAATCGTTAAACAATCAATAGTATCATCGTAAATAATGAAGTTAGTTAATCGAATCTCAAGATTTGATTATAAGATTCGATTTTCGATTAATCGATTAATCGATTCTAATCGAATTTATTTTTATTAAAAATGGTTTTTTAATCATTTTTGTTTAATTAATTAATTTTTTTTTTATATTGATATAGTATATTTCGGGTTTATTTTTAAGAAACTTTTTTTTTTAATTTATTTTTAATTTTTTTTTTGTATTTTATTTTCTTATTTTTTCAAATAAGCAAAGTATCGTTTAATTTTGTGCTTAACTTTTCTTTATGCCACACAAGATAAATTGGAATATTAAATAAAAAAAAAAATACTTGAAATTTATTTTGTGTTATAATTATATCTTTAATTTTTATGAATATTGGCAATGAAATTTGTAATAATAAATTGATTGAAATCACAAAAGTGTAACGTTATTTAATCATAGCACTTAGCAATTTATCAATCTTACTATTAAGCTCATCAACTTTGTTATCAAGCAATTTAACTTTAATTTTAATGTCTTCATCGTCTTTCTCAGTTTCAGAATTTTCGTCATCATCAGATTCCATCTTATAACCATCTTCATCTGTAAAGCTATAATCCCACCAAGACTCATTGTCAACACCTTCTTTCTCCTTACTTGGGAATTGATCTTCTAACAATTTCTCTTCATAAGTATCATACAATGTAATTTGCTCAGATTCACGCTTTTTTGCATTTGAATCCCATTCTTTATAACTTTTCGATTCACCTAAATAATAAATATATTTTGGTTCTGGTGATTGAGGAAAGAAATGTATTCTTTCTAACGCTTCATAGTCTGAAATTGATTCTGCACGAAATCTTAATAATGCAACACGACCTTTTTTATATGCCTCAGAATATACACCACTACAAAAATTGATTTATTATATAGTGACTAATATTGAAAAATATACAAAAAAAAGAAAACTTACCCCATAAAAGCAATAAGCATATTTTGTAGAATTGTAATCAAAAGAATACAACCAAAAAAGGTGATAAATTTCACAGCCCAAAAATCCCATATTTCTTGTTGTAAAAACTCACCGTTTAACCAATTGTATGTCGAGATAAATGAAGTAATATAATTCTTTGCTGGATTATTTTCAGTTCTATCAAAATCTTTTTGTATATGATAATTAACTAGACCTTCTGTAATTAATGTAGAAGAAGATGTCACCTCTGAAATATTTGTAAATTCTGGATGTTGACATAAAATTAAAAAACTATGTGCTAATCCAGCAATTACAAGAATCATAAATAAAAGAAAAATCCAAGTCTCTTTGATGATATTCATCATAATATAGATATATTTTGCAGGTTCTAAAATATTAATTGATGTAAAGGTTATAATGTATAAAAATCAATGAAATGTATTTAAATGATAAAAAAATTATTACCTGGTAATAACCGAAGATATAAAATCTAATTAAATTTAATAAGATGTTTTAATTCAAAATTTTATAAATTTTATAATATTAATATATAAGATAATTACAAATTCAAACCATAGTAATAGCATTGTAAAGGAAATTGCAACAGTTGACTCTTGTGTTGTTGCAGCACTAGCAAACGCATTTTCAATACTAAACGAAGGAGTAACATAAATTGACATTATAACTATTGCTGTAACAATGGAAACTAAGTCTACGCAATTAAAGAATTTAAAATAATGCCTCCAACCATAATGATCCAACTGTTTATATTCAACAACTAATAAATAATATCCCAAATAATAAAAAAGAATAATTTGAAATAATAGAAATTTGCAAGTATATCCTGTTGCTTCAAAATGTGCTACATAAGTTCCACAAATTATCGCAAAACTAGTTGCGAATAATATATACATGAAAAAAAGTTGAAGGAAATAATTTCTAGCTGGTCGCCATTTGTAATTAATTACTGCTTCCATTACAGGATTGTTAAATACATCATTATTATTTTCTAATCTAATGATTTGAACAAGTGAACTAAGTTGTGAAAAATTCTTTGTAATTGAATAACTTCGAGGAATGAATATCAATCTCAAAAAATTAATAATAAATAAACTTTCATAATTACTTTTTATCTTTTGAGGTAAATTATTAACCGTAAATTTGTACAAAGGAACTATTTTTACTGTTGGTGAATAATTTTCATAATTATTAGGAAAAATTCTTACATAGAATTTTTTCAGTCCTAACTTCAAATTATCTCCTAAACCTTTAAGATTAATTTTCTTTTTACTTGTTGAAATGAGATTCGATATTGGATTAAATGCCAAAAAATGTTGTTGTGTGTTTAAAGTAATTTGATAGCGTTTGGGTATAATATCAGTATATTCAATGATATTAGATATTTCAATTCCTTCCATGCATCTTTTATAAAATAATTCACTTACTAAATTTTCTATTATAAAAAAAAATTAAATGTAATAACAAAAAAATAATAATATGAACAAACCTAATTTATGAACATATAAGTCTGGTAATGCATTTGAAATAGTAATTAACCATCCGGGATGTTCAATTGCGTTTGTTGTATAATATTCAAGTAAATAAGTTACAATTAAAATTCTTCGGTTACGCTCTAAATCTAAAAAACATTTTATTAATAAATAAAATAACTTTATAAAATTTTTAAAAGATAAATAAATTACCTGGTTTACATAATCTAATAGCTATTTGCAAATCACTTAATTTGTTAATATCAATTTTTTCTTTTGAATCAGAACAACTTATTTCAGTATCAACCCATCGAATTATTCTTGGTAAATGCAAAAATTTATGCTTTACTTTCTCGTCACCAAATAAAATATACTTAATTAAAGTATTTGAACCGTTAATTATAATTTTTGTCATAAGGTTATAACGAATA
Organism: Funneliformis geosporum; assembly: GCA_946474995.1. Taxonomy (NCBI): domain Eukaryota; kingdom Fungi; phylum Glomeromycota; class Glomeromycetes; order Glomerales; family Glomeraceae; genus Funneliformis; species Funneliformis geosporum. Next base: position 7,300 of record CAMKVN010002372.1, read on the forward strand.
TCAATTAATTTCCAAATATCTGGATAATTTTTGATAAATTTCCAGATGATAATAGAAATATTATATATGATTTCTTCAAATACTAGATTATTTATTAAATACTAAAATTAAAAAAAAATTTATTTTTTTAAAAAAAAAATGAAATTAAAATATTACCATGTTGATTATCGTATCCAACTAATTTATTTCTTTGATAATTTAAATACTCAAGAGCATCACAAGCATATTTTACTGGAATTACATGATTATTATCATATGGCCATTGAATTTTTGTATATTGATCATCTTTCCACTTAATTTTAATAAAAAAACCCCTATTATAAACAATTAATTCTAACACTTGCAATGCATAATTATTTTCATAATCATTATTAGCCCAAAAATATTCAAGAATGCATTTGTTTTTTTTATTCATAATTTTACGCCATACTTGTATAGTATTTTTTCCGATATATAATTGTATTGATTCTTTTTGATCAAGATATATCCACATTTTTTCAAAATTTTCATTTATCCATGGTTCTCTATTATGTATAAGAGGTTGCGCTTCTTTTTTTGAAAAATCTTGATGGTAAACTCTGTGAATATTATCATACTTCAATTCATTCATTTTATTTGGTGTTCCCTCTTTGCTTTTATCAGCAGAAATTACAATACTATAAGGTTCTAATTCTAGAGTAGATTTCTTCACTTTTGCTTTATTATCTATTAACAGACTATCATATATTGACAATATTTTGCCGTTAGAATTTACTAATACAAACTTTCCAGGAATTCTTGCATTATATGAATTACTTTCTTCATTTTTTTCTAATTTAATATTACCACAGAAAGGTTGAAATCTATTCTTTGAAGAATTGTATAAATGCCAAAGTAACATCTCTTCATATTCGCTTTTAGATTTTTTAATAATTATCATTAATTTGTCATCATTTTCAAACTCACAAGCAATTATTTTTGTATTTTTTTCAAAGTTTTTGCTGATAATTTCTAAACCACTTTCTATAAGAAAAAGTGTTAATTTTCCATATCCAGAAGAAAAAGCAATTATTTGATAATTTTTCGAAATAGCTAATATAGGATTAGTATATAGGTTTAAAAATTTTTTTTTCTTCATGAATATTAAAATTTTGTTTAATTTGCATAGTTCTTAAATCATAAAGTTGCATAACTTGAATTCCTTCTCTATATTTGTTCAATATGAAAATAATGATCAAAAACGGAATTTTTAATTCGTGATATGCAAGATATGGTTTTATATAAAGTATTTAATTCAATTGTAAGCCTTCTTGGATAATTAAAATGCTCCAAGTTGTCTGAAGATTTATCATTAAATCTAAGTCCATGTATTCCATGTATTCCATCAGCGTTAAATATAAAGCAATCCGTCTTCGTCCTTTTTTCAGACGAAGTCTTATCATGAACAAAAGAAACAACCCCGCCAATTTTTTCTACCTTAAATTCATCAACTTTCCCGTTATTAACATTAATAAATACTTTATCCTTTTCAGTGGAACCTAAAATCATTTTATAAATGACGGTTTTTCCATTTAAAAGATTGTTGTCTTGTTTAAAACTAATTTTTGATAAATTATCATCAACTTGAATTGTAACAGGTTCTAATTTATTATTTAACTCATTTGATTCTGCCTTAACTAACATATCGAATTCTGTTACACAAGAAATTGCTACAAATATAACTTCTTGATTCATATATTCAACTTTATTTGATATAGCTAGCATCAATTTGGGATAGGACTTTTTACTTTTTGGTGCATGTTGGGGTGTTATAGGTCCCTTTTGCGATATATATTCTTTAAAGAGATTTTCATCAATATCATATAATTCTGCATTATCAATTTCTTCATAATTATCAAATTCTATAATTTTAAATTTTTGAATTGCTGTGATAAATAAAAAAAATTAAAAATAATAGATTATTTTACAATAAATAAACTTATTTATAATCCAATAAAAAATAAAAAGATACTATATTACCATAATTAAAAGTTTTCCATCTGGACTAATAGAAATATACCAATCTGAGTTTCTTTACGCTAAATAATGCCTAATTTTAAAACCTTTTTTACAATAAGCATTTAATACACATTAAATCACCAATAACAATAATGGCATTACATAAATAATTTTATAACTTACGATCTATATAATTGTTATTGGTATTTATTATATTTTAAATAAATATAAATTAACTACATAATAATTTTGATTGATGTGATGTTTCAATTAAATAATTACTTACGAACTATAAAATTATTAATTTTAATTAAAAATTAGTTATTTAGTTAATAAAATTAAAGTATGCGATTGAGCAACTTACCGAATACTGATATAATTGATTATTTTAAAAAATTTTAAGGTTAGAAGTTATAATAAATAAATAATTGCATTAATGATATATGAAATTAATCAAACTTACATTATAAATATTTTTTAAAAACAATATTAATTAAAGTTAAGTATTTTATATACAATTAACATTGATGGAATCAAATTCCTTACTAACTGTAAGAATTAAAATAAAATTTTAAGATTAGAAGTTACAACAAACAAATTGCATTAATAAATCAATTAAACTTACATTCTAAATATTTTTTATTTAAAAAAAAGTTAATTAAAGTTAAAAATTTTATAAACAATTAACATTAATGGAAAGATGGAATCTTACTTACTAACTGTACGAATTAAAAATTTAATTAAATTTTTAAATTTTATCAAACAATATTAACCAAATACAGTAAATAATATGTTTAATTTCTTACCAACTAAAATGCAATTGATCAATTATAAAAAATGTTAAATTTATCAACATAAAAAAAACGAAATGTCAGTATTACTTAACACTTACTTCCTATTATCAATATCATTATTTAGATTCATAAGTTACATATAAGGGAAGATCGTGTTTTGTGAATTTTTTGACTAAAATTAAAATCTTATTGCTTGCATTATAATCAAACTGAAATGCAATAAAAATCAAATTTGTTAAAAATTCTCGTTACTTGATTTCCTAGAAATCTTCCCATAAATCAAATTAAGTGCATAATAAGGTACAATAGCTTACCAGCTGATTATTTAAAAAGAATTTAGTCTCATTATAAATTACACTATATTGGTATAATAGAATAAATAACATACCAGCCAAAGAAACTATATCATTTATAGAATTTTGTTTAGTTATAAGTTACTAATATTATTATATAAACAGAAACTAAATAAACGTACAATCTTTATTTTCTATATTACAAAGATATAAACTTGGGTTATTAAACTACACAAAAATACAAAAATACTTTGTTGATAGTAATTAAATGATTAATATTTATTTACCTCTTGATGTAGAAGCTTCTCGACATTCGAAATTGATTCTAGTTTATTTCGAACATTTTAATAAAAAACTTTAGTTTTCAGTTGTAACATGCCCAAATACCAAAAATTTATACAAAATTTAAATGTAATAATGAATAATTAATTACCAGTCATTGATTATTTAATTAAATTATTTTTTTAATTTTTTTTTATTGTATTTTTAAAAATAAAAATATCGTTTATTATATTCATTGTCAAAAAAATATCAATTTTTATTTATAATTGGATTCACACGTTGTCTACGATTGGCGCAGCTACTGCGGTGTATGTGTTTTACATAGTTATTTATTTCTTTCTTTTTATCTGTTAAATTTATTATATTTGTTTTATTTATTATATATATTATATTAGTTTTATTTATTAAATTAATTATAAATTGAAACAACGATTTTGTATAAATTGATCGGGAATTCAATATATAGAAAAATAGAGAAAATAGCAAGTTCGTAAAAGTTTCTTTCAAAAGATTAAATTAGACTATTCTAGTTTGTGATAACAAGTCTTAAAAAAAGGCTTGTAAAATTCCTAATTAATAAAGTTGTTGATTTTACCCTTTCAATCTTCTTCGTGACTCCATAAAGGTTTTGATGCGATAACTAAATACACTAGCGTAATACTGCATAAATTATACTTATTAAAAAGTAAATAAGTGTTTGTTGACTTGAGAAAGCAAGGAAATCCAGGTCAACAACGTATATAAAGCATACGGCGCATAATCTTAGTAGTTGCTTTGCTAGTTAATGTCAAATCAAAGAACGAAAATATTAAAAGTAATTTAGAAAATTCATACTCAGTAGAATATATTCCAGAAATTAAAGAGCTACCATCATCTTTAAAAAAAATAGAAATCCCACTAATACTTTTATGAAAATAAGTATGGTAATTTCGATCATTTCAAGTCAATAGTTAGGGAACCAGAATCATGGGTAACAAAAAATTTCTTTTTATATTTTTTATAATGATTCAGAAGCTTTACAACTTATAGTTGATATGTCCACCATTCAAATCTGGCATAAATTCCATGATAAAAAAAACGTACACCATAAATTGCGTTCGATTTAGTTTGAAATACTTTCGCTTAGAAGTTTATCGTTATTGGTATGAGAAAGTCAGGAACAAGTGGAATGAAGAAGAGAATATTAACCATGGCTGAGAAAAAAGAAAAAATAATTGAATTGATATTAATGAAAGAGTGGATGGAAAGTGAAACATTAGAATTTCTAAATGAGCGTGCAAAATCATTTACAATTTATGATAAAATAATGAGATGCAAGGGAAGATTTTCAATTTTTGGAGTTCAACACAGTGCCGATCAATTCTTTTATTTATTTTTTTTTTTCCTTAACATAGATTTTTATGTTATACATTCATAAATTTCTAAATTTTAAATAATGACAAATAATAAATGTAAAGCTAATGAAGTTTAGAATTAATTAATTCTTCAGTATATTTTCATCATATTTCGACTTGTTCCCCATCTTGAGCTGCCGCAGATTTCTTTCCAATTTTACCAAATGGTTCGAAATATTGATTACGGTATTTTCAACAATTTCGGGGCTTGTGGAAGCATATTAAGGTGTTATAGCTCCATCTTCAGGTGATGAACTTTACTACAATAACGAAAGATCATTAATTAATATTAATCAAAAATATAAAAATTGAGACTTTATTTATGTTAATTCCGTATATTATTTCCAAATATGAAATGAAAGTTTATTACTTTTCTGGTTCAGAGAGAACGTTATAATTTTCGAGTATACCTTAGAACTAGAATAATCTATTTTAATAATAGTTAAACTGTAGAGTGACGTAAATTTCATAAAATAAAGGTCTTGCTTTAACATTTTAGCATGCTATTAATACAAAAAATCCGTTAAAATATAAAGTATGCAGAAAGTACAATTGCGGCCGAAGGTAAATTAAATATCAAATCAAAAGAATTTTTATTATTGATGTAGCTAAGACGCAATACTTATAATAATTTTCTAAATTTGAAATTTATTTTTTTACTATAAGGTGGAAATTTGCTTAATTTAGTATGCATCATGCCATGCCGCCTCGTAATTATTAATAACTTGCAAAAAATACAATATGATTAAATTTAATATTTACCGTAACATTAAAGTGCTGTGCCTCAAATACTGCGGTAAGATATTCATATCTTGACACAATATGTATCACCATTATCGTTATACAAGATAATTTTTTGGTTTGGTTGGAAAAAAAAAAATTTTTTTTTAATTTAAAAAAAAGCTTTCTTTTAAAAATAATAACAATGTCTGATAGTGATAATAAAGGTAAAAGATTAATAGTAATGCCAAAAAAAAAATTTCCACCAACAAAAATAACGGAAATAAAGCTTAGCAAATGAGTATATTTGATGGTTAGATAATTTTAAAAAAAAAAATTATTTCGCAAATTCATAGAGTCATTTTCGGATGTTACCTCATTAGAAGAAATAGAAGGTAATTCATTACTCAATTTTATTCACTATTTTATCAAATAAAGGTAAACATAAATAATTAACCAATACCACGAAAATTGTAATGAAAGTTAAACTAACCTTTTGAAATTAAATATATATATAACTATAATACTGCAATTCGTTAATCACATTTTTATTTAATTTAAAATTTGAATTATAGAATTAGTTCCGAGTGACGATGAAGGTAAATACAATAACAATTATATGTATTTAACAAATATTATAATTTAATTAACTATGTTCTTCAAAATATTAGAAGGATTGGATGGTAAAGAATAATCTTCTATCGTTAGTCAAAAATAATATTTTAATTTTTAAAATAAAATTTAATTTAATTTTTATTTATTCATAGAATGTAAGCCATTTAACTTTTGTATATCTTAATACTTTGATTAATCTTTTTAATAAACAATATCTAATGATTAATAATACCATAGGGAGTAAGTTATCTATAATTTTTTATTGCAACTTAAACATAACGATAACTAATTTCTTTTAAAAAAATTTTAATGGTATTTTAGTCAGTAAGTTATTTCCATGAAGTATATTATATTTAATTATAATTTTTATAATATAATAATTTTAACTCTCCAAATTTTTATTTATAGAACGTAAGTTATGTTTATTAATAAAATTAACTATAATTGCTACTACAATATCAATCAAAAATGCTAATATATTATTAA
>CAMKVN010002373.1:0-13859 GCA_946474995.1 Funneliformis geosporum
GAGATTTGGTATAACTATAAATCTTTCGAATAAATGACCCAATCCGAGCTTTCAGAGTTCCTCGACGCCCCCGCCCCTTTTCGCCCAGAGGCCGAAAAAGAAAACATACCAGGCCAGGTAATTCATTATTCCGGCGAAAAATACTTGACCGGTATTCCAACACGAGATGATATAGAAGCGGAAAGTGATGACCATGAGGGTTCGGGATTAACCGCAATCCTTGATGATGCTCTATCCAGTTGCCAAGAAATTCCATTCATGGCCATTGATAATGAAGGATCCAGTCAAAAGATAAAAGGAAAGTACTGCTATGTATTACGTCTCTACGGTTCTCTAATTAATGGCCAAAAAGCGGTGGTAACACTTTTAGGTATTCGGGTTTTCTTCGACGTTCTTGTACCGGATGGAGAGTCACCAGATGATTGTGAAACAAAAGTAAGAGGTATTCTCTCTGGTAGTAAGGTGGAGACTTTAAAAATAGAGCATATTAAAGCTTTCCCTTTCCGCGGTTATCATACAGAAAAAAAGACATATTTACGAATTTATACGAGTGGCACTGGCAAAAGAAAGACAGCCATGAAAGCCATTCAAGATAATAATTACGAAACTGCATCAGATGACTTGTACTCATTCCACCGTAAAGTGGCAAGAGAGAATGGAATCCAACTTTCCGGATGGTCTATGCTAAGTAATTATATATATAAGAATAGAATTGATCCTCTCTGCCCGCACGCATTCTATACTTCTAAAAAAGATTTTCGGCCAGTGGCAGACCTAAAAATAATAAGTGACCGATTCCCCATTTCAACTCTCTTGCGAGATCGTACTCTCATCCTCACGTGGGATATAGAGACGCAATCCCGAGAGTTGGGTGAATTTGCCGAAGTCCTTGATCTGAATCATAATGTTTTTATGATTTGCATGACACTCCATTGGAAAGATGATCCAAAGCCATTAAAACAGATTTGTCTTGTAGACGTTGAGACGGAACCAGATCCGCGACGGATTACAATCATTTGCGGGAATCAAGTAAATCTGCTAAAAGCTTTCGCCCTCTGCTGGCGAGCATTTGCTCCTGACATCCAAGTTGGGTTTAATGATTCCGATTATGATTGGCGGTTCATAATAGAAAGGGCCTACCATCTTAACATTCTCGAATGGGTGTGGGAGCGAATGACAGGAAAGTTTGAAACAAAGGAAGAAATTCTAAAGTGGAAATATCGTGGAAAAATAGGAGCGAAATCTGAAAATAATTTCAAGAAAGGAAAGAAAAAGAATACAGACGAAGAGGAGATCATATGGGGATCGGGTGAGGAGGTCGAGGAGGAGAAGGATTTTATGGGAGCAATTAAGATCAAAATTACTGCGGAAGAGAATTTCTTTTCCAGTTTTCTTAAACTGCCAGGATGCGTACCAATTGATGTTCGAGTGTGTCTCAAAAAACGTTACCCTCGTTCGGAAGTAGAAAAGGAAGGTTCGCTTAAATTCTTCTTAAAAAAGTGTGGTCTTGACGCTAAAGCTGACATGCCATATGATGAAATGTGAAGAATCTATTCAGAGGCAAAACAAGATCCTTCTCCTTCAACTGCAAGAAAAATGCGTGAAGTAGCTAACTATTGCATTATAGACGCACTACGTTGCCAGGAGCTTTTGGTAAAGCTAAGTCAAATAAATGATTACAGAGAGGTCGCTTCCATAGCTCACGTTTCTTTGTTCGACTCACACTATCGCGCAAATGGAATGAAGGTACGAAACCTTCTGGGCACTTATGCTTTTAAACGAGATATGGTATTTAGCACAAGAGTATGCGAAAATATAGAAAAAGGGAAATATCCCGGCGCATACGTATTTCCGCCTAAAAAGGGGATTGAAACGAGAAGACCTGTAACGGGATTGGACTTTGCCTCATTATATCCCAGTCTCATCATGGCTTACAATCTCTCTCCAGATAAAATAATACTAACACATGGAGAGGCTGATATTGCGGAAAAAAATGGAAACATTTTACATAAGATTGAGTTTCCATTTAATAACCGTACCATTCAAGCTTGGAGTGTAAGACATGATAATCAATTCGAAAAGAAGGGCTTATATCCTGTTGTATTAGAGGATTTATTCAACAAGAGAGTAGAGCTTAAAGCACATCTTGCCACACTAGGAAAGAAAAAGCTACAACTTGGGAAGATAATAAGTTCAGCTAAAAAAAGAGGCAAAAGGATTCCGGGGAGCTTAAGTTCGGAATATTCATCCGTATGCTTCGATTATGATTATTTTGATTCGAAGCAAAGAGCTCTGAAGGTATACATGAACACTTTTTATGGGGAAGCAGGAAACTCAAAATCTCCAATCTTTCTTCGTGAATTAGCCGGAGGAACTACTTCAGCGGGAAAATATAACCTTAATTTTGTCGCAGAATTCGTAACAAAGAAAGGGTTTGGGATAAAATATGGTGATACCGATTCTTTATATCTCACCTGCCCGGATAAGTATTATGAAAAATGTGATGAAGCCTTCTCCAGGAAAGATCTTTCTAAAGAAGCGTACTGGACCGAAATGGTCGAAATTACTATGATTGTGATGAAAAAGTTGCGCGATCAAGTAAATGCTTATCTTAGGATAAAAAATGGCACATCTTATCTTAAGATGGCATATGAAGAGGTATTATTTCCCGTCTGCTTCACCGGCAAGAAAAAATATTTCGGTATACCACATGAAGATGTGGTCAATTTTAGGCCGGATAATCTCTTTATGAGAGGAATTGATACTGTGAAGCAAGGGAATTCTGAGCTCTTCAGGTTTATCGGAGAAAAGATTATGTGGGAGGCTATGGGTATCAATAACACACGTTCAATTCATAAAATTGTCGAAGACATTCTCCGAGATGCTAGATTTAAGCGGTGGGATTTTAACCAGTTTGTTGCAATGTCTAAATGGAAGGCTAAAGGAGGCCTCGCATGCAATAAAATCTTTATGGAACGGATGAGAGAAAGAATAGCAAGCGGGGAAAAAAATATAAAGATCCCTGACTCTGGCGAGCACTTTAGCTATGTTGTAGTGAACGATGGTCCCCGCTATAAAGAAGATGGCACGAAATCAACAAGGAAGGGCGATTATATGGAGTTCGCAAATATTGCGGAAGAGTTTAATATGGAGATAGATATCAGCTACTATTTAGAACAAACGGTAGGAATGTGCGCACGTTTTATTAACGAAGATGATAGTTATCAACCGCCCCCATCGGATAAAATAATGCAGATTAAAGATTCGGATAAAAGAGAAAAGGAGATCGATGATTATTCCCAGAGAAAGGCAAAAAACTGGCTTAAAAGATATATAAAAGGTTTGCAATAAACTTTCTAGGTATTTCGACGATTCGTCCGAAGCCAATATAGACGATATCATAGAATTATATGGATAAGTACTCTTAGCGGGATGTGGCAATTTCAACTAAGAATACTTAGCCGTTAGTCATTAAGACGCTTTGCTAGGCGCTTCGCATTATATTTTTTATATATTTTTTCTCGTGCAATAATACCGGCTAACTTCAATTTCTATCTTCGAACTTCCGGCCTCCGATCATACAGCCCAGCCTCGGAAATGCCCGGAGATGATAAAAAATAATTCCGGTTAGGAGAATACTCAGTATTAGTTTTTTTCCATGAATTCCAGCATCTCCTGACCACAAACCATATAACCGCAATCAGTAGTAAAGCAAGTATGGAATACATTACCATCGGCGACATTAGAGAACTCGTAATGACAGGAACAGTCACTGATGCTAGAGGCATTTCTTGGGACAATGGTACTGCTTCTGCGCCACCTTCCCTCGAAATAAACTTTTCAGAATGTGCTGGTCGGCTATGAATGGATTGATTGGGTAGGGTATCTGTCTGGCTTCTCGAAACCATCTCATCCCGGGGTAATAGCTCTTGCAAAGCCTCTAATATATTTTCTCTGGCAAAACTTTTATCAAGTTCCATAACTTTATTTTCAAGACCACGCTCATAGACGAAGGGTCTTAAATCGTCACTGACCCAACCTGGTAGCTTTTGCGATGAATTATCCATAGGCGGAGGTGGGGGATTAGAGAGATCTACTATTTCATTATCTTTTTTTGAGATTATCTCCCGGAGAAAAGAATTCTCCTCCATTGAATTTAATCGCCCCTTTCTCAAAGTATCAATTTCCCGACTGGTTATCTCATGTGTTGCTTCCATCCCTTTTTCCATACATTCTATTTCATGATTTTTTGAATTAAGGTCCTCATTCGCTCGCTCCAATTCAAGCTTGAGAGAATCATGATATGCTAGTTCTAGTTCCAAGTCACCCAACTTACCTTCTAAATCACGTTTTTTAGTCTCAAGAGAAAGAATCTGGAGCTTATCAGCGGACGAAGCTTTTTGGGCCAAAGTCGCCTTTCTCTTCAGTGTTTTAATCTCTGATTTGAGCGATTGGATTTCAGCAGTATATTTGGCTTCAAGCTCACGTTGACTTTCAGAATGAGCCTTCCGTTCAGAGGTAATTTGGGATCTAAGCTTAGTACTGGACGCATTTAACTGACTAGCTTTATTTCCCATATCAGCATAAATTCGCTGGAACTCCTCCTCTCGCTCCGAATACTCTGAATTTTTAGCCAATAACTTTTCACAAAGATCATTAATTTCGGCTTTAGAACTAAGAGTGGTATACAATTTTTTTTCGAGCTCTTGCTCATACGCACTACCAAGCCGATGACCTTTATTATTAATATCTTTCAAGGTATACACATTGGTCATAGCCTTTTTTTCGGCTTAGTTGCTAGTACAGTAAAAATTAAAATAATTAAATATAGCCAATACTGATAAAAAAAACTATGCGTGGATATCTAAGATCCTTTTTTCTCATAAATTCGAAAAAATGTAGACTTCCACTTTTCCGAGCAATAGTGAGGTAAAAGGCTAAAAAATACAAAATATCATCACGGAGGGTATATCAAATCTGGCAAGGATAGGAGTATCCTCCTGGTATTAGCTTGGCTAACCAAAATAATGATTGGGATAAAGAAATTGAAAGCATATATAATTTATATGCCAAACTCTAGCGAACGAATGGATGAATTTTTCGGCTAAGCCATTGTAACAATTTTCAAAGTGAAATTTATTTTTTGGAAGACAGATAGTCCTAGTATTGCGCATAGCACTGATGCTCCCGATACTCCTGATACTTTGCGTATTACTGATACTTTGCATAGATTTAATAATTTACACACATTTTTTACTAATATCACGGATAGAGCCCATAGTGTGCATAGCACTGATGCTTCCGATACTCTGCATACTACGCATAGTATTAATATTTTGTATACACATTTTTTATTAATAGTATGAAAATCTGATCGACTCCCAATATGATCAACCCCCCATCTAGAAGATATATGCGCTCCGATGCTACAAAATTATCTTCTGCAGATTATGAAGATATCATGCAATACCGAGATATGATATCCAAGCCTCTGGATCAATTAAGAAAGAAATTCCATGTATCAACTTCTCGTTTATATCAGATTTGGAGAGGACAGGAGGTAGGAAGGGTCGAATGGAACTATTCAGCAGTCCCGCTTTCTTACCCAAGTACAAATGTTATAGATAAACAGGATGTACCAGAGGTTTCAGTAGAATGCAATGTTATTTCTGGGAGTAAGGTAAAAAAGACCGGAGGAAAGAAACCCAAGTCCAAATCCGTTAGAATCTCTGAACCATCTATTACCCAGAATCAGCCAACGTCTACAAGCCCAGAGGGTTCTGAAGGTTTAAATATTAGCAGAGAGGATCTGAATGCATTTTATGAAAAAGAAGCTAAGAGAGACGAAAAAAATAAAGCAGAGGTGAATAGACGTCTAGCCGTGTAGAAGATATTTCCCATTTAGTTTATCATAGCGTACTAATAATTTCTCACACAATTCGTTAAGATCCTCTTTAGACTTAAGAGCGCTATATAACTTTTTTTCGAGTTCCTTATAACTTATGCGTTTTTTTTTAATGTCTTGTCCCCACTTAAGTCTTGCGAAATGCAGTTCGGGATCGAAGAATCATCACATTCAGGAGTAATGTTCACGCAATTCACCTCGAGCTTGTTCTTGACCTTATGCATAGTGACCGGAATGATTAAATCCTCTCCATTATGGGGAATCTTCAACTCATCTTTGTCCCAATCAATTGCGCATTTATATTTCTTAAGAAGAGGGTTCGAAAATATCAGCATTGGCTTAGAGTATTTTACAACTAAAAAATCTTCATATATGGTAAATCCCGGAGCTAAGGTTATCGGTAAATTGTGGACGACTCCAATGGATTCAACTGGTACAGTAGCAATACCACTAAGATCATGTTTTATGGATTTATCGATTTCATACCCTACGCGCTCGACAATATCTGGTGTTATAATGGAAAGTTCAGCGCAAGAGTCCAATGCCATAGCTGGAATTTTAAGACGCTTAATCTTGCATTTTACAGTTGCAATGCTTGTAATAGGCTCCTTTTTTTGGACGAAATCTATCTCCATAGGGTCATCCAAAATATCTTCTTCATCAGATAGTTCTGGTATCTTCTCGTCCGATTTTGATATCACAGAAGCTGGCTCTCGAAAAGATAAAAAATCACCACCCTTGGACTTGGTGGTTTTATCTTGAGCTAAGACAGGCTCGCAGTTTTTAGCCTGCTGAATCATATGTGGAAGCAAATTCTTAAATTCGATCTGAATAATTTTGCGGATAGTTTCTTCCAAAGACACCCCCTTAATACCTTGGCTATCTTTCTTCTTTCGGTCTGGTGTGGCGTTGTGAATATGAGACGAATTACTATCCTGCTTTACCTTACAAGGCTTGGATTTATTAAGGTCCTTAGTATTTGGTGGTAGTTTATTAGAACTATCCTTCCGCCTGCTCTGCTCATCACACTTCACTTTTTTTTTCCATGAGTTATATAAACATTCATACCACGATTTCCAGAGTCTGATTCAACCAAAGAATTATCAGAGTTAAAATCACCATCCTCAGGCTCTGACGCGTCATTATCAGAAAAATCAGAATTGGGATGTTCATCTACTGTAGCCATATGAACTCGACCACTCTTGGATTTGGAATCTTTGGCAAGTTTGGCTAAAAGAGTCTCGATTCTTCCTAATCTTTTTTCCAGTCCATTGGGAGTTGAGGATTCCGAGCGCGGACGCTGAGAAGATTTGGTAACTCTGGTATCTTTTCTGTTAAGTTTGGCTAAATGAGTTTCAATTTGTCCTAATCTTTTTTCCAACCCCCCACTATGATCTGAGGATTCCGAATATTGATACTGAGCTGATTTGGTGTCTATGGTATCTTTTCTTAAAAGTTCAGCTAAATGAGTTTCGATTACTCCTAATCTTTTTTCCAATTCCTCATTAATATGTTTATCGAAGGATAAGGCATTATTCGAATGAATTACATTTTCTGGTAAGTGTAAACGTTGGGCAAGTCTAGAATGCACCTGAATCGATTCTGCTAACTGTGTTTCTAAGGAAGCTATTCTGGAATTTAACTTATCAATCTCAGCTGACGAATTACCCTGAGAATTTTGGCCTCCATTTAAATTAGGAGCGCGGTCCAACCACATAGTTTTTAATTCAGTAAAAAATGCATCAATACCTCCCGGATTGGCAATTCTCATCATCATGTAAAGATCACCTGTTAATTGACTCTTAAGGAATCCTAAAACTTGCGCATCATTATCTGCCACTCCTAGTAGCAATGGGCGAATTCTGGTTTCATATGTGTCAGGAGTATCATATGACTGGAATCTTTCTTGAGTCAATCTTTGAATAGCTGACTGCTGATTTCCAACTGTCTCTCGCTGGTATTTTGCTCTCATCCAAGCCCGTAATGTATCTGGAGTATTTATAGCTGAATTACCTGCTACAAGACCATTATTAACTGGTACTGGGGTGTATTTTCCTCCCATCATAGATTTTAAAATTTCACACTTGTATGCATTGTCGAAATCTCCTGCATTCGCGTTTTCAAGAAGAGTCATATGCCCTTCAAGATGTGCCCAGGATTGTATAACCTTATCTAGGTATTCATCAGGAGGTTCTTGACCGGTATAAGACTGAAATTTTCCAAGATTAGGATTCAATATTTTTAATAATGGTAAACGTCTGAGGTGAGCATTAGCCATGTTTAGTAGTGGATTATTCTGAAGCGCCAAAATTTGTCCCTGCAAATTTAAAATATTCTGGTCTCTTTGCCTAATCACTAGCTGGAAAACAAACTTTTCACGTAGCAATTCACCAACGCGGGTTTGTTTTCTTACTATAATGACTAACATCCTATTTACCTGGTTTTGGGCATTGGTCTGCAACTGACGGGTATTTTGCTGAAGACGGTTAGTATATCGCTGATACAATAGCTGTTTAGCAAATTTTTCTCGCAATAATCCTTGAACACGCCTATCTTTATCCCGATATGAAAACATCCAGCGACGAGATTCCTGTCTCTCATTATGATAGGCCAGAATAGCCAGATCCCGCTCTCCTTGAACATTATCTCTTTTCCTTATAACTGCATCCCTTTCTCTCACAGTTCTTTCAGCCTGAACTCGGGATTCATCTAATAAACGTTGTAACCGTAAATTCTGATTTCCACTATCATTAAACTGGTTTCTAAGATCATCTACTCGCTGAATTGATTCATGTAATAAGTTCTGATATTGATCACGCTCAGCTGTAATATTTTGCAAAGTAACCCGAATAGTGTTTAACGAACCTCTGATTCCATCTATAACATTGGCAGGATTCTGCATAGGCGTACCGGCACCTCTAATATGATTTTCTATCCGGTCTAGTCCTCTAATAACATTTGCGATAAGATTAGTTGTTGCCATATCTAAAGCATTTATTGAGATTTTTTTATCTATGAGAAACTGGATCCTTGCTTTAAGACTCCCAACCTTATTTTCGAGCTCTATGATTCGGCTATCTTGAATAGATGCTATTTCCTCTTTGAATTTTTTATCTTGCTGTAACGCCCTAAGCTGTTTTCGCAAATCAGATATTTCTGATTTAAATTTCCCTATCTCCTCTTCATGGGTTAGGATTGTAGAATCTTGATAGGATATTGTTCTATAACATTGCTCAAGCTCTTTTACCAGAGATCGAATTTTTTTCTCATTACTCTTATTAATAGAAACTTCATCTCGAAGCTCACTACGAAGCTCCTGATTCGTATCTAAAAGCTGTGAATATGCCGGATCGCATGAAAGTGTAGGCATAGTATTTTCCACCTGATTTAAACACATCATATAATCATAGCCCGAGAATGAGCCAACCACAAATTATAATAGATCCTAATGAAGAGCTCCGCATAGTGTGTAGACTTCTGTATTATAATATTCCTGGATTTTGTCCGAATGCCAAGGAATTGCAAAAAAAATGCCAAGACGAAGGGTTCCGAAGTTTCCAATTGCGGGATGTTGCAAAGTGGTTAGGGTATCAATATAGCTATCAAATTTATCGACACCCATTACCTTGTAAAGCTGAGGCAAGTTTTTCAAAGATTAAGATTCCGAACAAAGTCCATCAATGCGATATATTGCTCCATACCCATGATCAAGATGGTGGATGGGTATTTGTTTGTACTCTCCTAGTTATCGATGTGGCAACACGTTTTAAGGAAGGACGCTCACTAACATCTAGAAATAGCTTAGAAATCTGGATTGCGATTAAAGATATCTATGAGGATCCTTCTAACCCCCTTACATGGCCAAAATTATTAATGACTGATGGTGATGCTTCGTTCCGAGGCGCATTTTTACGAGGAATGCAACAGTATAATATCCCAATACGTGTTGTCGATCTTTATAGTTTTGAGAGTTTGGCTTTTATTAAAGCATTTAAGAAAAGAATGGCAGTATTAACATATAAGGTCCAATATGCTATAGAGGGACGATTAACTGATGGGGAGCGATCAAGGATATTTAAGAGAATCCTTAAGAAGTATATTGATTATCTGAATAACAGTAAGACTCGCCTTATTGGAATGTCACCAGCTCGTGCTATGACTTTGGAAGAAGTTGAATCAAAGCCTTCTAAAAAACCTAAGCGTGCAATCGGAAAAGATGAGGAGATAAAATTACAAAAAGGTACGGCGGTTAGATATCTATTAAAAGCAGGCGAGTTGGAAGGAGACCATAGACGTAGAGCAACCGATCCGTATTGGAGCTTGCGTGTCTTCAAGATTAAAAGAGTCGTTATTGGAAGAAATCCACCACAACCAGTCTTATATTATCTCGAGGATGGACCTATTGAATCAACTGCTCACTTGATGGGACGGAACCCTAAACGACCTTTCAAATATGAGGAACTCCAAGTAATTGAGGAATCCGATAAAATCGAATATCCGCCCGATGAATTTATGCGAAAATACCACCCTACTGGATTCATTCACTTCACTCAAGTTACCGATAACATGCTAATAAAAGCACATGAATATGCATCTCGGCGTGATGGTCAATGCCTTGGAAAGACTGGGCAAATAAATGGCCATGACGTATATCTTTGGTCTTGCAAGAATGGTGCACATCAATGGGAGTATCCATTGAAGTATATCATGAAAAAATTCGAGTGGTGCCCTCTATGCCACCATAGAAACGATGAACGCCGATGCCGATACATTTTTGAGGATCTACTAGGCAAGAAATTTCCATCATGTAGGCCGAATTTTTTGGATGGGATGCAACTCGATGGATATAACGAGGAGTTGCGACTAGGATTCGAATTTCATGGTAGGCAACACTATACTCTTAATTCTATGTTTCATAGGAAAGGCCAGATAGATTTGGATGAACAGAAAATGCGCGATCAGAAGAAGCGGGATATATGCAAGGATCAAGATATATGTCTTATCGAAGTTCCCTATACATGTGACCTTTTCCCTTACATTAAGCATACTCTAATCGAGAAAGGGTTCTTGAGTGAAGCGAAGCGGTCCCAGAAGGACCAGCCCAACACTTGAAAGCTCACATGTTTTTTGACCGGGCCCGGCTGAAATTTGCAAGATTTTTTAGTATATCATTAGTAATAGATAGTTCGACATGAAAATAAAAAAGCTTGATCCAACAGAAAAAATCATTCTCCATATTGATGAGATTAAAGATGCAAAGAGGTTTAACGGATTGAATTCGACTCCTCAATGGGCCTTTACATTACTAATCAGTGGTCGTACCAATTCAGGAAAAACTGAAGAAGTCGTGAACCTATTATTAGGGACTAAGCCTTATCGTAAAAAGGGAGGAACTCGCTATATAAAAAATGACGATTTGGTCCTTATCGGTCACTATCTCAATGAGTCAAAATATAAGTATCTCAAATTTTGGTATCAGACAATTGCAAATAGCCCCAAACCATATCGTGAAGACATCACATTTCGGGCTATAAAACCTGAAAAGATTCCGAAGCCAGATTCGTTCTCTCCAGAAAGGGGTACAGTAGTCATATTCGAAGATCTGTGTGCCGATCCAAAGAATGTTCAGGAGAAGATTATTCCTTATTTCACTAGAGGACGACACAGTAATATTAGCAGTATTTACGTCTCTCAGAGTTTTTTTGACTGCCCAAAACTGATAAGAAAAAACGTAAATTATGTTGTACTTTTCAATGGGTCCACTTCAGATGAATTAGCTCGTATTCTTCGCCTATATGCTAATGACTGGCGTAGCATATATGCGGATGTCGTTAACTATTTGACTGATCACAATTTTATTGTCTTTGATTTAACAGTGCCTCCAAACCATCCTCATAGGATTCGGAAAGGATGGGACCAAATTTTTGAAAAAAATGATATTGAATCTTGATCATAGACTATGCGAATACGCAGGTCGAAATGTATATTTTTTTCGGGTTTCTAGATCATGTTCAGATTCACTACGCCTCTTCGCCCATAATTTCCTTTCATGAGTGGTAGAATATATTTCTGGTTCTATAGTCACATCATTATGCTTTGTTTTGGAAAGGATCTGATCAACAAGAGCGATAATTTTCCTGTCCTTAGCAGAAATAATATCCTCCAGTTGCCGGCATTTATTCTCTAATATGTCAATGGACTTTTCTGCCGATGAAATAGCTTTCTTCGTATCAGGAATTATACTTTTGAATAAAGCTACCGAATCTGATAATTGGCTGACTTTCTCACCACTCTCTTCCAAAGACCTGGTCATGGCTACCTCACGAGACTTATATTGCTCTTGCAAGTCAAGAAGCTCTTCAATCTTTTTTTCCAATACCTGCTTTGATATACACAATTCATTTTCTTGCCTTAACGAAGTTTCACAGTCGCTAGTAATAGGCTTCATCTTCTGATGCTTTTTTTGCTTAATATAATTTCCAACCGCCTTATTTAACAAATCTTCCACTTCGGGATGGATACTACTTGCCTGTTCTATCGATAATGGATGTTTTCGTGAAGTAAGACGTCGCCATGTATCTATTTTGATGGAACGAGGGAGCTGGTTAAGTTGCTTTGAGTAATATACGTGAAAGGATGGTGTTAGTATACCAGTCATTGTTACCATAGGTAACTAATAAAAAATTTTGAGAATTTTATAGATTCAGAAATTTTATAAGAAAATTTTGAGAATTTTACGCGCTAATATCACGGATTGCGTCACATCAGATAGAGATCTGCTAGAAATCTCCGCATTATGATTGGCAAAAAATTCACGTGATTTTGGGCGAACCGAGTTCGCTGAAATTTGCCAAGAATACATGGTCACGTCTTTCGTGATACAGATAATAAGTTTTTAACCATTTCGTTTTGCAATTGCTTATCTTCCAATTTTGCAACTCTGGCCTTAAGCTCAACATTCCTGGCTTCAATCTTAGCAAACTTCTTTCTAAGTTCGGCATTTTCGACCTCAAGCCTGGCAATGCATATTTTCAATGAATCGGTCTCATCTATTTCGGATTGCATGCTAACGTAATGTAGTATTAGTATGTTAATATTCAAAATAAAAAGTCATGTGATTTTGGCAGGGGCACCCCAGCTGAAATTTGCCAAAAAAAATTATTATCTAATACACTCGCTTTATTAATAATATAACTTAATAAAAATACATGTATCAAATCTCTATTCTATGAATTTTTGGGGGTCGAAACTGTTACTACCATTTCACTAGAACTATGCTCATTATCTCCAGAGTCAGGACTATATAATATTTTGTGAAGTGTACACGCTACAACCGTTCTCAATGTTAATAAAGTATGGATAAGCGGATATACGGCACTCGGTGAAGTCATATGCAACGGAATTGTTGCCTCCTCTATTAAGCAGTACTTGTAAATACCCGATTCTTTTCGCATAGCATAAAGTTCTATAACATCGCCTAGAAATGGATAGAGCAGAATATGAATGATTTATGAATATATAAAAAAATAGAGTATTTATTTGTACCTGCGATATTAATAGTAAATATGGTCAGATTCTGCCTTGTTGATGGTTGGTTAAATATCTTCTTAAGGTTTTTTATGTTCCTCGTAGTGTCTATAGAATCCTTGGAAAAACGGATTAATTTTTTGTAATCACAAACCCGCTTATCCTGACTGGAATTAGGTCTACCGGTCTCAAGATACACAATTTCAAGTTCAGCCTTTTTTCCTAACCGGGCTACCATCATATAATCGACTCTTCGGGCAATTTTACGAGAACCTTTTCGTATGGCACTAGCTGAACTTCCTTCTTCGCCCCTTATTTTTAAAAATATATTAATTATAGCGAAGGATATAATAGTGATGTAACTTTTCGAGCTAAGCTTACCATATATCCCATACTATTGGTTTTCCTGGTAAATCGCTCATCACTA